>JAYMSZ010001310.1:0-14760 GCA_036897665.1 Pelargonium citronellum | reverse complement strand
ACGGTATGTGGTGAAATTTATGAGTTAAAAAAGAAGAGTTACCTTTGTTGTGCATCTTAATTAACAGAAAATAAAAGTAAAAGAAACACAAGCATAGCTGGGATAGAAAACCTAATTTTTATAATATTAGAGGGGTTTGACTGTAATAATTATGGAACTAAAAAAAGGTAGTTGACCCAAAATAAATTATGAAAAGAATTCGTGCTTCAGACTTGATAAATAATAGCCCAACATGGAGTGGGCTTGGGCTAGATATATTTTATAATGGGCCTGGGCCCATGAACAGGTTCTGCACAGCCCACGACACGTCACCAAAAACAGCCGGCGTGGCGTGATTCGTACGGCACAAGACTGAAAAATTGTCCGTTGAAGAGACAGTAGCGAAACCGAAGGCGAAGGAACCGAATTATAATGAAAAATTTAACCCGCTCTTTCTTCTTCACCATTTTCTCCAAAACCGTCCAAAAATTTTCTCATCCATTTTCTCACCTGCCAAACACCACCGCAATGCAACAACCACCACCACAATCGACGTTGTGTCTGTAACAAATTAACTAAGTACTGTGCATTTTCAATTCGCGCCATTGGAGATCAGAGAGATCGTCCGTACATCGGTAGCTATTAGGTTTTTGCGTCAATTCGATTCTCACGAGTGGAAGGAGATAGAGAGAGAAGAGAGCTATGTCGTGGCTAAGATCAGCGGTGAACAATGCAATGAACAATAGTCCTGAAGCTGGGGGAAAATCGAAGTTCTCTCGCACCGTTCGCCAAGTCGCGAACACCGTCGCCAAACAGGCTGGATTGGGCATCTCCGGCGAACGCTCTGTATGTATTTGTAGTTTCGCTCTCTCGCGCTCTCTCTGATTTCCCCAATTTTGATCGTCTTTTTCATGTTTTTATTTTTGTTTTTGTTTTTGTGAATGTGAATGTGTTGGCATGGATTGATTTTGTGCAGCAACAGCAACAGCACCAACAGGCGGGGAGGGATTTGAAAAGTTTTAGGCACACTGTGAAGGGATTGGATGAACTTTCTGTTTCATGTAGAGGAAATGAGAGAGTTTTCTTATTAAGAAGGTGGTTGGTTGGACTTAAAGAGGTTGAGAGGGTGACCAAAGGTGCTTCTGAAGATAGTGAGAATTATAATCTTGATTATATTAATAGTAATATCAACTTTGATGATGACAACCACAATTCTGATGAGGAACTTTTGTTTGATGAGCCCATTGATCCTCCTAGGAAACCAGTTTTGGTAACTTTACTAAACTCCTTCCACTTTTGGTAATTTAAATGAATGTTTCCTTTAGAATATTGCATCTTTCGAATTTCGATGGGTTATGGCCATGCGTGGTTGTTACATTCAGAATGCATTGCTTTTCATGCTTCTATTTCGGTTGCCTTTTCGAGCTCTTGAATTTGTAAAGATTAACAGGTTTATTATTATGACGCTGATATGGGGGGTGAACCAATGACTTTCCGTGATGTCTTTCTTAGTAGCAAAGCTCTTGAAGGCCTCATCTCGTCTATGGTAAGTTCCTTTACAGGAAGCTTTGGGTTTTTCATTTTAATATGGTAAATATTTCTATAGTTTATCCTAGTATTAAAATGCTCTCTTTCAATCAGGCATTGATCAATTGGTAGATTACAACTAATAAGATAATATCAAACATCTTATATCTTTTCTAGGACTTCTGTTTTCCATAGGTGAAATTTGCTTAGAACAATATATGTTCTAAAAGTATCACCTAGATAAAGGGCTCACTGTGAAACTGTTGTTACTAGTTGGATTCTCATTTCTGTCATTGCAGCTTCCACTTCTTGCATATACCTTTTTTCATATATCCAAACAACTTAGTTATGTGCTTCATGTAATCAAAACTTACCTTTGTAATGAATTGAGTTAAATCGTGTTTGGTATATCATGCCATATCAAGCTGCTTTCTATTCCCTGAATCCTGATACAAGTAAGAATCGGGAGATTAAAACTATATCCAAAGACTTGTCCAAAATCTATAGTGTATATGCATGCATACTACACATATCTTTTCCTCCTCGAACCTATAGGAAGTCCTTGCATTTGAAATATGAAATACTAAACCAGGCCTTGTATTTGCTGATCCATGGAGTTTAACCGCAGGTTAACTCTTTTCTATGACTCAGATTCTTGATGCACCAAATGAGGAAGAGCTTTCGATACTTACGGAGATATTTCGGTGACTTGTCTTTTCCCTCATTTAGATTTCTTTATATGCTTGATTACAGCCTGTGGCTTTGCTTTGAAATTTCAAAATATGCTTTAGAACCAGTTATTATGTAAAATAAATATCTATTATGGTCTTTATGCTTTCTTCATAGTATTTTGATTTCCATACAAATTTCTTTTTGGTTTGGTTATATACAGGCTCTGTCTTAACGGAGGAAAGGAAACACATCGTTTATTATTGTGCAAAATCCAAGACTTGGCAAAGGCTTTCTCTATCTACCAAGATGAAGTATTGGTAAGAAAATATGTATGCATGACTTCCGCACATAGGTGCATGGGATTAATGTTAGGCTTGTATGCCTCTAATCATTAGCTGTTTTTTTAGACATTTGCAGTCACTCATACAAATTATAACTTAGAACCTATCTCTGAAGGAGCATCTGACAATCCTTATGATTTATGATGTGTGCATTGGTAGAAAAATGGGTTGACACCTTATGTGTATCGAGTTGGTAATTTCAAATTGGTCACATTATCGGCCATTGCTCTGTAGCATGCCACCGTGTGATGCAAGTTTGTGATCTAATCTTAGATAGTTGATAACATAAAAATTGTGAAGATGATTTATTCTAAAATGTTGCTATGAAAGATGACACTCTACTTTATTGAACATTTGGTACCTCTCCCTCTCTCTCTCCAGATTAAACGGGAAGAAATACTCCAATATGCTCAAAGTGCAATTGCAGGGCTGAAAATAAATGCTGATATAGAAAGGTGGTGCACCAACCCTTGCTTTACTAATGCATGCCTGGACTTCAAAAGAAGTCAAAACTTTACTTTATCTTAATGCAATAGAGGACTTTATTTATTAAGTTAACTGTTGCTTGGCTTGGCCCTTCTAGAATCAGCAATATGCAGTTATTTGTTTTAGCAGAACTACTGTGTGCATGTGTGTTTAGGGGTTGCCGTTTTTCTTTGCATGCTTCTAACTTTACTAATGCCACCACATAAGGCATTGGTTATTTTTAGCAGTCATGGCTTCTTTTTTCTATTTATTAATAAAGTTCTTTCTATTCATTTCAAAACTGAGTTTGCATGTTTTGGATACTATTTCATTGAAGATTTCACTTTATCATGGCTATACTAGATGCAAACATTTTAAGAAATGGTTGAACCTGAACCTAGATTGTTACTCCTGCAATACTCAGAAAAACAAGATATTAGTTGAACCTTGTTGATACATGTATTTTTGTTTTGGACAGATTGGAATTTCTTCTCCCATCAGGATATGATATATATTTTTTATTCTTATGCCACCATAGGTCCATAACATGTTTATATATTAATTGTTCCCAAAATCATGCTAGATGTAAAGTATGTAGTTCATCTAAAATATGAAGTGTGTTCGAGTCTAATTTATGGCAACTTCTTTTTTGATATCTTCCCTGCTATCAGGATAGATTCAGAAGCCAGCAGTTTGAAAGAAGCACTTGATAATATGAAGACTTCTGAGCTTCCTTCTAATGAGACTCCTGCAAAATCATTTGACGGAACTACCATTTCAGAAATAGAGGTGAGCTTCATTTTGATGTTGAAGCATGCACATTGCATTCCCAATGTTAAGTTCATATCCACATACAAATGTTTAAAGCACACATGTATTTGTGTATCTTCTTTCTGGCTTTGATTATAAGAATGACCATAAATACTGGGTGAAGAAATCTTAAGTTCAATTGTGATGTTCATTTGAGACACGCAATGTAAATCTTCTTTAACGTTGCTAAATTCTGTAGGTCACCTTTCGGTTAAGAACCATAACAACTATAGTTTTCAATTTATCTTGTTTTTTTTCTTCTTTCCTGCAATGTATACGAAATTATTTATATTTCGCAATTCTCCCCAATCCTCTAATTCAAGGGCCTCTCGTACATTTAGGCTTATTCTGACTTGAGCTGAAGGTTGTCTATGTATGGCAAGTGGTGCATGTATTATAGCTCAAGCAATTAACTTTTTGTGAAAAAATTTCCGATGGATCGGGCAGCAGGGTAAATAGTCAATAATATATACATTTCCATTAAACTACTTTTTGGAAAAAAGAAGTCATTTTACCTCAAAAGAAAAAACTTTCCAAAGACAAGCAAATGCTGGAAAATAAGTATTTTTCTTGGAAAACATTTCTTGGTGGAAACATTTCAAAACTGATAAGCTTTAAATCCATTGCTATCATACCATTACACTTCTTTGTATGCCTGTGACATTACTTTAAATTTTAATACTAAAATGTGTCAAGAAACTCTTGAATTTATTCATGAGAGGAGGCGTGAATCTGATATTATGTATAAATCTTTGAAGTACTGAAACTTAGTGTATCTACAGGCTCTAAAAGAAGCACGAATGCAAATTCGACTATTATCTGAGTTGAAGGATCTGTTACTAAAGAAGAAATCTTTAAGTAACGGGGATTCTCCACAACTTCATGCTGAGAAGGTTTAATCTCCTTTTGATATCACTTAATTTTTATTTTCTTTTTTGTTTTCTTTCCCTCATTTGGAACCAACTATATACTCTTTTTGTTTGGTTATATGAGTTAGTTACGTGGCAGCATTTTCTTGAAAGCCTACCATTTGTTATAGCTTATTTACCTTTTTGTTAGGAAGGCAGAATTATCTTGTTTTATTATTATGATACTGGATCAGGTGAAAAAGTTCTCACCAAACCAGGTTTTCAAAAACTGGGAACGGTCCCAAATAAGCTTATGATGTCTTACCTTTTCTTTATAAAACAAGGTTATTATTACTAACTCCTGATGTGGCACTCTCTATACAGTGATCACAACCTAAGCTTTAGCCGTGCTGTGATTTCAGGCCCAAACTCTGTTAGGGAAGACAGTCCTCTTTGATTATCGCACAGACAAAAGAGACCAGTACACAATAGTTTGTTTATCGCACAGACGAAAGAGACTAGTATACAATAGGTGTTTTGGTTGTTGCTTTGACATCCAAATGGCACCTGTGTTGGTACAAACTTACAGTGTCAGCATTCTTACTACACTGCTACTTAATCAGGCTGAAATAAAGCATCTTCTCTTTTTTCCTATATTATGTCAAAGAGTGAAAGACAATAAAAAGACAAATATAGAACAGTAATCACCTCCTCACATTTCTTTATGCTGTAAAAGTAAAATATTATCTATAGTTTTTCATGCCAGCCTACTCTATCTCCGAAGCATGAAATGTTACCTTGAAGAGAGCACCTCTTTCTGTGGAGATTTAAATATGTCAATCAGTACCCTGAAAGCTGTTTTAGACCGGTGACAAATGTGGATCGTATATTTAAAACTGATAATTTTTGGAATATTATGTGTTTTTCTCATGGTTTTTCTAAGTCTCTATGCTGCTAATCATTAACCATTTATGCTATAGGTGGATAAATTGAAAATTTTATCAGAATCTCTAGTGAACTCAACATCAAAAGCTCAAACACGCATTACAGACCACAGGTGCCGGATAGCTTCTCAGAATCTATTTCTTGTATGTTTGTGTTTGTTCATCTATTTATGCCATACTGATTCCACATGAGTTCCTTGGATTTGGTATAGGAATAGGCAATCATACATGTGGCAGTTTTTCACTTTATATTGCTTCTTTTTCTTCCTTCTTGACTGTTCTACTTTTCTTATTCTGAGGGCACTTTGATCCAATTTTTCTGTTCAATGTGCACCTATACTTGTCTTATCACTAACACATAACATGCCTAAAATATAATAGTGTATGAGGAAGAATTTCCAACTTATCCTATTTTAGTCTAAACTATATTAGTTTGTATGGTGTACATCAGTACATCTTACTGCAGTTCAATTGCTCTTTATTGCTAAACTATCTTCAAACTCTTCGCAATTTTATTTGGGTGAAAACTAAAAGGATAATAAATGCACACCATATTCAAATGTCATGGCTTGTGATTCATACTTCATGTCGTCTAAACCTTCTTTTAAGGTCTTCCCTCCCAGAAAATACTCAGTACTCACTGCCTTTGTGGGAAGATTCCTGTTACCTTGTGATATTTACATCGAGTAAGTGAGATTTGTTATTGTTGTTGCTCCCCAGATATTTTTACCCCTGTTTATAGTCTCTTTCATGGTGCTTAGTCACGTTCTGGAAAATATGGTTCCAATTTTCATCCTGTTCCTTTGTTCTCATCAACACTACCATCATTGACGATATGATTGATACCATTGGCATCATCTTTATGAGAGAAAAATTCTGAAAGTAAATTGTAATTGATTCGGATTATCAATCAATTGCATTAATATCCATGATCTCCTTAATTGTAATCTCTTTAGTTATGAATTTTCATTCTTAGCTATTGTTGGTCATAAAATCATCAAGCATATAATTATTCTCTTCTATGTACCAGTATTAAGATCAATAATTTATTTTCTCTTATATCTATTTCAAGACAGGATCATAGCCTATTGATCTTCAATTTTGAGAGTCTCTTTAGTTATTCACTCTCTTGAAGCCTCTGGATCTTCTGTTGAATATAAGAGAATATAATTTTGATCTCAGTATTAGTACGTGGGAGAGCCTGTTTATAGTTTGACTACCAACAATAGCTAACAAAGAAGTGAACAACTAAAGACATTACGACTGAGGATGTTAATTGTTATCTATTTTCAGAATTAGTCTTGAATACTTCCCCTGAAACTCAAGGTGATAACCTTGAGATTGTCGAAGAATTGACCATGGAACTGATGATCATTATGGTGGTGCATACGGCGGTGAACGACAAGAGGAAACACTTGGGTTATGCTGGTGAGATGAAGGCGATCACGCTGGCATCACCAAATTGTTAGTCAAACACCAGGAAGAGGGTCATTGGAGTTTTGCCAGAGTAGAACAGAGGAAGAAGGACGCCAAGAGAGATCATCGAATGAGAACCAAGAGAGGTTGCCTTTTTGGAGGGCTCCATCTTTATTTGAAACAAGAAGAAAACTAAAATAAATAAATAAAAGAGAAAATTAGTAAGTTTTCATGAAATCATTAGGGAGAGAGAGAAACTGGCCGGGCAAGCAACCTAAGGTTAACACTGGAATTATGAAAGCTTCTAGAGACTCTCAAA
Source organism: Pelargonium citronellum (assembly GCA_036897665.1). NCBI lineage: Eukaryota > Viridiplantae > Streptophyta > Magnoliopsida > Geraniales > Geraniaceae > Pelargonium > Pelargonium citronellum. The sequence continues at coordinate 7,439 of JAYMSZ010001310.1, read as the reverse complement.
ACAAAATACTTAGAGGCTCTAATACCATGTTGAAATAAAAGAGTTGGAGAAACTATAATATTGATATTAATATTAGTTCAAAGGAGAGCCTATTGACTACCAACATTAGCTAAAAAGGAAAATGAAATATGTCATGTCATAAGGGCCATGGTCGAGAGAGGTTGCTTAAGCAAGTTTACTGTCAGACCTAACATGGTTCCTTATTATGAGCTGGTAACATTCTAACAGTGGATTATACAATAATGCTAAATTGTGATGCCCCACCTTAGTTCTACTCCTTGTTGAAGTCATTTCTAGGAGGCAGTGATTATCTTGAAAATTAAAATTAATGGAGGTAACGTTCAAAGGTAATTTGAAATACTGAATTGTAATGCTCCACCTTAGTTCTGCTCCTTGTCAAAGTCATTTCCAAGAGGAACAGTTTGTACTTTTTTATGGTGTTTGAGATTTCTTTTTTAAATATTCTTGTTGCAGATTGCACTGTTTTTTTTCAGAATGAAACACTCTTATTCTTCCCTTCCATATTTTTAACAGGTGTCAGAAAGATGATGCTGTCAAACTTCGTGTGGCAAAAGCTGAAGAAGTTATTCTTATTGAGAAGGTAACTTGCAGACTTGCTCCTAAGTAGTAATATCTCCATCTCCTGTAAGAAATCAACTGAAAAAAAAAAGACAGTTAGTTACTCTTGTAGAAACAGATATTAGAAACATTTTTTAAAGAAAACTCCATTCATATTTTAAACTGAAACACTGAGACAAACTCAATTGCGTAGGCTACATGGTTTAAAATAAGGAGTTAAGTACATGTATTACTGTTGAAGTGGGTGAAATAAGTCTCACATCGAATAAATATAAAGTGAAAAGGCTACATATAATGGTGCAAGTAAAATCCTACTAACAAGATTGACCTTCTAGCAGTGAAAATCCAAGTCATTCTATATAGCACATTATCAAATTTAACATGGTATCAGAGTTGGTTTTGATCCAGGTTTGCGCCAATTTATGTTGCATTCCCGACCAGGGGTCTGGGATGAACATTAGGTTTAACTTTCTTTTCCAATCTGTTTACCTCTGTAAAATGTACCATCCTGTATAGTGGTGATAGTCAGTTATGTTTCTTGGTTGTACAAATGCTCAAAATACAAGTCTCAATCGTCCACATGCTTATTAGTTTCCATAACCTGTAGATGAATCTCTTATAAATTTGGGCTATGCATTGTCATCTGGTTTTTTTTATAGTCAATTGCCACAAGTATGGGGATTAGAATTAGAACCAGTGACCTGGTAGTTGCTACATCAAGTCTCTGCCACTTCTCCCACAGACTTGTGGTGGTGCCTTGTTGTCACTTTCGTTGTTCCATTTAGTTTCATATTACACTTTCATCACAAAATCTGTGATGCTATTTTGCAGGATCTGGTAGTGGAGATTACTGAACTTGAGAAGCAAAGAAATGAACTTGAAGATAGATTGAAAGAGGTCTCTATATAATATCCTTCTAGCAACTATTTATGTCCAGCATTGTTACATTCAGCTCAAGCCATTATGTGTAGACCAATATCAAAATTTTGCAAAAAAAAAATATATATCATTCATAAAAATTGGCATTTACCCGCAATCGTGTGAGTATGCCTGCTCACACAGATGTTTGAGTAAAGACGAAATGCTGTCTCACCCACCTTTTAATTTGCAATATCAGTCCTGCTAGTTCTTTCCATTATCCTTTGTCGGTGTATGCGCATCTCTTTTCCTAATGTCTGAACATCTGGTGTAGGTAAATGTGTTATTGGCTAGTGCTTGTGCACGTCTTAACAATGCAAGGGAAGAAAGAGAGCAGTATGATAATGCTAGTAGTGAAATTCTTATACACTTGAATATAAAGGTACCAATGCTGAGTATCATTACGTTTGATATATTAAGAGATGATTTTTCAGAGTTTTGCCCCACGCAAATATTGTAAGTTAATGTGGATCGTCTAATCACCACTGCATCTTTCTTTGTAATTTGTGTTCATCAGGAAGAAGAGCTGGTAAAATCAATTGATTCATGTGGAGCAGAAGCAGATGTTGTCAATGCATGGATCAATTTTTTGGAAGATACTTGGGTTCTTCAGTCCTCTTACATGGAGCAGAAAGAGAAACAGGTCAAGTATGTAGATCTTCTTTTTACAATCTATTTTTATTGATCCAATGCAGGCACTTTTTGTTGGATGAATCTACTTTTGAAATTATAGTTGACACTAATAGCTCATGATGCTCCACTTACCTTTACATGCTTGCATTTTTTCAAGTCTTCTCATAGTTCATTGCAAGTCTGTAGTATTTGATTTATTTTTTTCTTTCTTATTTTCATATTAAAGTGGTGACATGGAGAGATATGGAGAGTATTTTGTGAATTTGGTTAGTCAGCTCCTATCTAGATACAAGGTACAAATTAGCTTATCATTCCCAGAAAAAGTATGTTGTTTCTTTAGATATTATTACGACTTTATAGTGCGTTGTTTACCCCGTGACCTTTCTATTTCTGATCAGGAAGAGTTGGGACATGCCATCCCTCGAATTAGAGATGTTGTGGAAATCTTGCGTTCAAGTCCAGGGTATTCTATTCTTTGTAATTGAAATATTTATTTTATATATAAACCAAGATATTAATTGTCGTTTTATTGCAGGAACGAAGCAGAGCAAAGAGATGAAAGTTCAGAAATAATAAACTCAAGGATAGTTCTTGAAGAGGAATATCTGGAACTTGAGGTCAAGGTGTGATAATTTTCACATTTTTCCTTATTAAATCTCACAAATTTAAGCAACCATTCAAAGTTAAATGCTTGTAGCCAGTGGTGGAGCCAACTTTTGGTCTTAGTGTAGGCACCTTTTCTTACAGAGCCAAAAGAAAATGGTTGGGTTAAGCTGTTTAGATAAGGTGTTGTGAAATGAGAAATAAGGTTGAGCTTAGTTTGGGATGGGATGGGCCAAATAAGGGATTAATTGATATAAATAGTATGAATTGGGACGGGATGAGTTAAAATTGGGATGGATTTGGAAGCTTGGGGTGGGCCTTTGACTACTACAGCCCGCCCTTGGCTCTGCCACTGCATGTAGAGGATAATGTCAAGAGGAATTGTTCCACATACGACAATTTAATTTTTATACTCTATCACGTCCCTCACGTGCAAACTCATTATCGTTTTGCACGTGGGCCCAAGCGCAGCAGGACTCGAACTTGTGACCATGTCGAGGATCATCTCAACTAATAACTTTAATAGATAGTTGAAGGTCCAATTTAATTTTTATACCGTGTCGAGCAATATGTTGTTACATTTACTATTTCAAGTAATTCTTTTTTGTGTCAAATCTAATTTTCTTTTATGGGGAACTTTCTTGTCAGTTTAAAACTACCTTTAGCGTAGTGGACTCTATGAAAAAGCAATTCTACAGTCAAAACGATGGCATGTTTAGGTACAACATCTGATTATATTGTCATACATTTCATCTACTTCTTCACTGAGTTCCATTATATAATATTCTAACGTTGTCCCCTCAAAATGGGGCATTGTTCTTGATCCAGGAAAGATGATCAAAGAGTCGAACAACTATTTCTAGCACTTCAAAGAATCGAAGATGAATTCGAATCCATTGAGAGACCAGATTTGGAAAGTGAGGGTCCTACTCCAGTTGCGAATACGCCATCCGGTAGTACGCCAAGCAGTGCTAAGAAGAGTCCATCCCTAGCCTCTGGACGGCTTACTGATATGCCCGAGTTAGAACAAGTTGATGTAACCAACGCAGAGTCAAAACTCGGGATCAAAAACAGCCCTACTAAGGAGAGCGACCGCAGGTCTCACTCAAGTCCATCCCAGGGACAGTACACTATGATTCCTAAATCGGAGCAAGAAGGCATAACCAGCTTGACAGAAGACGCTGGTCATGTAGTTCACCATGGTCCTTCCCAGGTCTCTGAAAAACCATTGGGCACGATTGGGAAGGCTACAGAAGACAGCTCGAGAGATCAGATTGCTGATACTGAGGTTCATAAACCAATACAATCAAATAGCGAGGCGTTCAATACAGAGTCGAAGACTGCGGAGGTCAGCGAGAACAGCTTGACAGAGGAGGATGAAGATCAGCTTCATCAGGGTAGGAAGCTACAGCTGAGTGCTAATTAAAAGTTACGAGGCATCGGACACTGAGGCCGAGCTGGCCAACTCGGAGTCAAAACCTGGGAAGGTTAGCGAATATGGATCGACAAGATGACTGGTTGTGCGTACTCTTCACTCCATGGCATAATGTAAGTACTACTAACGACTTGTATGTACTTTAAGGTAGCGTTTGGATTATAATTTTTGTTCCGAAATGAGAATTAAGAATGTGAATGAAACGAGATTCTCATTCGTCATTTTTGGATTAAGACTTTTTTGGAGGGATAATCTCATTCTCATTCAAAAAAGTTTAATCCAAACGCTACCTACTTTACCTTACTGATATTATGTAATTCTATTGATTATTTGAAATAAAAGAAAGAGAAAAGTAGTTCTTTGGGACACAAACTTTCGCGAAATGCATAAAAAAGATTGTGCACTTTTACTTTGGATCTAAACTATTAGGATTTGTACAATTTGAGGCTCGCTATTCAAAACCATTGGGTATATGAAGTCACACTATCTCTTTGTGTAAGTTGGTCATACTGACTCACTACGAGTCTGATGTAGAGTTGTAGGAGATGTCAATTTCTGGTTTCGTGTTGGGTTTAGGATAGAGACGATAAAGCTAACCCGAATCTGATCTAATAGGCCTTTGGGTTTTTGGACACGGGTTGGGTTAGGTTTCGCCTATTAGGAATAAAATGTGATTTAGTGCAGGTCGCCTGACCCAAACGGAGTTTGGGTGCCGTGAATTTGTGTCCAAATTGCATGCTCTAGTTTGATGTGGCTTCAAATACTCGTCACATTAGTACATATTTGACATGTATTTGAAGTCTCGTTTTCTCTCTAATTGTGTAAGTTGGTCTTTTTATTTGCATATTAGCAAAGTACAACATTTTTAAGTATTAGCTAATGTTGGTCTTCAAGAAATTTGTTACTTTTGGTAGTATTTTATTTATTTTTCACTTTTGAAGTAACTATTTTTTTCACTTTGGGACAAAGAGCCCATCATGGGTGAAACAATTTTCATTTTTCAATGTAAGTGTTAACCATCACCATCAAAACTTTGGACTTTATGTTGGTATTTACTACTTGTTGAGGTCAACATCTATAGTTTTTTTTTTTCTTTTCAAATACATCCATAAAAGAAGAGTATTAAGTATTTGTTGTTACATGGGACATTGATGGGAACTTAGTTTTTGTTTGGATGCACCATTGAATTCATGTTGCATATTTAGCTCCTGTTGCGGTGTCTCCGAGTTAGTTTGTGTGCAACTTGACACTATTATTTATCCAATTTTTAGTAACACAACTCATATTTAGAATCGATAATTTAGATCTAAACTCACGGACATTTGAAACTCGATCCACGTTTTTACGGGATAAGATTGTATAAAATAGACCTGATTGATTTTCAAGTTGAGACAAACAAATATGCACATTTCACATTTAAAATCTAAAATTAGGTTCAAGTTGTATTTTCCCGACTTGAAATCTGAATTGTCAGCTCTGCTATGCATCTAAAATAAAATAAAGCTCATAAGTTGTTGGTCCAATATTTGAATCTAAGTGACTTAAAAAGGAGCAAACAACATTAACCATTAGATCAACTATTGACTTTAGATGTTATTATAGTTTTCTTGATCTATCCAATTGGTAAAAAGAACACTTTATTGTATACACCACATAATTTTTTTTGGTACTTTCGAGTTTCAACTTCATAATTGTATTACAAGACAGACGTAACATATGTATTTTTCAATATCAATGACACGAGTAATTAGACAGAGCCAAAACTGAGTGTTCTGCTCTTGAAATTCATCATTAATTAAAATCAAAGCGGTAATACATAATTTACTAACGGCGTAAAACTCTTTTATATTAAATCGAACATAAAAAAAAAAAACTGAGGTTGAAACTTGAAAACATTGCTTGTAGTACAAAATTGCATTGACCAGGTCAAAAAAACAGAGATTGCCCATATCTCCCCCTCCCAATTATAGAACTGTGTGTGCAAAAAACCAGGCTTTTTTGGGAAGATGGGTTGGTTTGGCTCTTTCCATTTTTTAAATTTCAGTTTGGATGGTTGCTGCCTTGTGGGTGTTGCAGGCTATGAACAGAGCTCTGATCATCATAACTACACACATGACCTTGCATTTTATTTTATTTACATCATACTTTGGAGTAAAGCTACTCTTATGCCCATTATTTGGCCTTTTAATTATGATTTTTTACTCTAATATCGTAATTTTGTCTACAAATATTCACTCTAGAGAGAGCCGGCAATTTGCACCTGAACTTGTAGGTACTCGTATAGATCAGATTTGCCAAGATAGGCTAGATTTATTTTTGGGTCAAATTAGGTACTTTTGCGCTAAACTTGCATGTTTTATGATGCACTTTCTTCACAAGTTTGATAGGAGTTAAACTTTCTCAATCTGAATATATATAGAAAGTGACCCCCAAACCCGAATGGTAAAATCTTCCTCACTCTCTGTTCAATCTTGATATATCATTGAAGAGGTCAATAACATTCATGGAGGGGGCTTAAAGTTGTTTAATAAGTTGGTGGCAAAAAATGATATTTTTACTCTCTATTGAAACATTTAGCATAGTTGAAAAACCTCATTTTAGTAGAAACAATCAGGGTAGTTAATCGAAAAATCAAATTTTGCAATTTTTAACGTCTAATTGGTTCTTACATATTTTTACTTTATAACCCATGTTATGAATCAACTCTCATGTGTTTTAAGTCGTATGTCATTTAATGTGGTAAAAACATTATCGAGAATTTCTTCCATTTTCACTTGTCAATTAAACCCTTCAATCTCTCATACATATTTTTTTTTTATTAGCAACGGGACATTATACTCGAAGTAACAATGTTTCTCACTCCGCAAAAGGAGCGTTACCCTAAACCCTACCCCACAAATCTCACCTCATACCATCGACAAAGAGGCTCGAACTTGAGACCTCATAAGAAATCCAAAGTATTTTAACCACTTGGCCCAACGTATTTATTAGTTGTTTGATAAGTTAGTAGTTGAAACGATGTTTATGCAATTATGCAAAATCACTTTCAACAAAAAATTCTCAATTGCCATATCTTTTTATGTCATATTCAATTCGACACAGTAAGAACACATCAAAACAAATTTTGACTTTTTCACTCGTTAAATAAACACATCAATCTCCACCTAGATTCATCAAGGTTGCATAAAATGGTTGTTTGATAAGTGATTGGCTATTTTTTACCAAATCAAAATGCCAGTTTTGTACGTCGTCGTTTTGATGTCTTTTCTCC
>JAYMSZ010001309.1:0-14761 GCA_036897665.1 Pelargonium citronellum | reverse complement strand
CTGCACATCGACATCGCTAGGCAGTTGACCCACCCCCAGCCGATCACACAGTAGCAGATGTTGGTTAAACGACCAAGGCCCTCCCTTCAGCATACAGGACATATCCTTTTCATGATAGAATATGAATAGGAACCGTACTACTCCATATCATCCTCATACGGAGCCTCCTTGACCGTCATCTTCTTCACCGGTTTCCACAGCGATCCCATCATCCTCTTCATAGCCAACCGATTGATTGGCGGCTTTGTGAGAAATCTACCAACTACCGTCCACTTTCGAATCGTCGGCACCACTACCACCGACTCATCCTGCCCATAATCCTGATCCGGTCCCTCCTCATCATCCTCCAACACCTTACTGGCACACCGTTTCTCTAATCCCTCCAGCTCCTCCTCCCTCTACTCTCTTCCTTCCGCCATGATCTCCTCCGTACTCGCTACCTTCAAATTCCTCGTGTGTGGTCCATTTAATATAATTAGTTAACCTGAAAATGTATTGTTTGAAGACTGAAAAAACAAATCCGACAGAGAATCTTGCATATTATAATGTGCTGGGATCAAATGATGAACACATGCAATTGGAAGAAGGCAACAGGATACTATCTCTACATGAATTGATCCAACAACATTACACATCCATGGATCTAATCGTAAACCAGAATAACAATGTAATTAAAGAGAAAAGATGCAAAATTTATACATGATCACACATTAGTGAGCAATCAAATAATGTTACACATCAACCAACCTATTCCAAAGTAAATGCTTACTAGTTTTTACAAGCTATCACCAATAAATCCCTAAGACAACATTACACAACAACTTGCCATCTCCATGTGTTGACCCCCACTTTATTGCATTGCCATACAACAAACACTACCCCACCTGCAAAATTTCAACCCAAACTATCGCCCTATGCTGCTTCCTATGTAAAGCCGGTAAGTACATCAGTCCCGATCGATTGACTGCCCGTGTGAAAAACGGTGGCCACCCTCATCTGTTTTAAAGCAAAAGGATCAATGAGCTATCAAGAGAGCTTAGAATATGGATATTTTTCTGTCACAACATGAGTATCATACATATAAACCAACCAAATTATTGTCTCTTATAAATAAGCAAAGAATAAGAGATTAATATGACAAGAAACATAGCTTCTACTATGATAGATAGATATGGTGGCTACGACTAATGTGTTTGGTGAAAATAACATCAATGATGCAGAAACAAAAAAGGTACAAAAACCAAATTCTAGAAAAAATCATGCATCCTATCAGAAAAGAAAATTTCTAATAGCAGCATTAATAACTATTTTCAAGAAGGCTACAATGACAGTAATGGTTGTGGCCTAATTGCACCTAAAATACCTTCTTCTAGACTTCTAGTGACATCTGACAAAAGCCCCTATATATTTCCACAGTGCACTAATGAAATGCTTATTCACCTTCATAATGTTGATATATGGAGTTCTACAAAGATTCAGAATGAGTAAAACATTAAGTACCAAGCAGAAAAGGGGAGAACTTTAATATGATGTGATGACTCCATTTTATGCAGAACATCTAATCTAGGAGATAAATATATGTTGCCATCCAAAGCTATTGGAGACAAAATACATTATTAATGGGATGCCCCACAAGTGCCCAACAGCAACACCATTCTAAGGTTAGCTCAAATGCCAAATCTAAGCAAGCATTAAAGAATAATACAGAATGGATTGAAAAAAAAAAATACCACTTTCACCATCAGATATTTCTGCAAGCCTTGCAATTGCATCAACAAGCGATTGTTCATGGTCCTGGATTGAGTAAAGAGTAAAGACATAATCAGTGATGTGAAATGATGTAAGACAGGGATCCTTTGAACGAATTGGATGTTGGTAGTAGGTGGGTTAAAGAACAGCCCATCATCTTACTTTTAGCACTTTCTTTGCTTTCTCAATCTCACGAGGATCAGGATGATTTGCACTAAAGACTCTTTCCACCTGCCAAAATTCACCAGAATATAGAATTACATATAATGATACTAACATATCTACAATTAACCAGGTGTTGATGAAGAAGCTTAGCATTTTAAACCGCGTTTAAAAGAAATGAGGAAGGTTTTTATGATTTGAAGCTTCTACATCAGCATGCTTTCACTTACCTCCTTGATTAGAGTATCAGTGTGAAGTATTTGTATATCATCTGGTGCCTTCTTTCCGATGCCATTTTGCGATGGTAAGAAATCTTTTCTGGACGGACCCTTTGGGACTCCTCTACCTCTTCCTGCACCTGGACCACCATCAAAGCCTGCAGGTCTATTAGTCCCATGACCTGATCGACCATAAGGGCCTCGTTGAGAGACTCCGGGGTCATCACCTACCCACTGTATGTCCTCAGGCGAGATCTGGATTACGAAATATAAATCAACATAAGCAAAAGGCTAAAAAGAGGGTAAATTCTAAAGCGGGGGGAAAACTCTCCAACATTTCGTAACTCCAGCACCCCACCATATGAGGCCATGGGCCATCTTTCTACCTAGTTTTCAAGCAATATATGTGTCTAAATCTTGAAAACTACTACAGAAACTCAACGACAACTAAGGACATGGCTCTTTGATTCTGGACAAATCGGAATGAATCTTCCTATACTTGATTAGGTTTTACAACAATTTTGTGATAAAACAATGGTAAAACTGCTTAAGAGGTAACATAATGAAAACAATTTAGAAATCTAACAGAAAAATCATGGACAAAAAAGCTGATTAAAGAAATAATAAAAATCTTCTAACAAGATGGAATTTACAGCACATAGGTACAGTTCACATGACAATATGGAAAGAGAAAGAATTTCAGGTCCAGGGAACAAAATATTAAATTTACCTCTGAGAGATTAACCCATTCCCATGTTTCATTTGGAGTGCCCATATCATAAACCAGAGCATGCCGTCCCTGAAAACAAAATAGTAATCATAAATATATGACAGGCACATATGCCATAGAAACGTTAACTCATTTGATCAAGAATACATACCTCTATAGGATTGTAGTCAGTTATAACAGCTTCATAAAAGTTATTGTCATCAGGCCATCTGGTCTTCACTCTCCTGCTAATTAATTTATCAAGAGTTGCTCCTTCAGAAGGCTCGAGAGCACCAGAAGAAACCCTATTGGCAAACTGACCCCTTCCAGAAGCACCAGAGGAGGGGTACTGCATGGACTTCATAGAAGTTACTCCAGGTAACATTTGACCCTATGCAACAAAATATACAATCGAATTAAAAGATCTAATTCAGTATAGATTGAGAAGCCTTTTAATTTATGGCTCAGCATTCAATACTAAAAAACTCACAGGTTTATGCTTCTTGCTCTTGGCTCCTGGCACTGATCCTCGTTTTGCAGCTGATGTAGATGGCTGGTGGGATGCAGTTATTGCTTGGGGTTGAAATGGTGTAGACGGCCCACCAAATGATTGTGAAGGTACTGAAGAAGTTAACTTTTGTTTCTTGCGAGATGCAGAGACTGTAGGACTGGGTATTGGATCATGAACAGCATGACTGGTACTGGCCATGCCGGGTTGAATGCCACCTCCTTGTCTCCACTCCCTAATCAATCACTCAACATAACACTCATTAAATAGCAGAACAGACTGAAGCTTTCCAAAATCTTACTTGAGTCCCGTTAGAAAAACATAGTCCATCTCTTAATTGTATCAGACCTTATCCTGCGGATGACGTCATCTGCGTTAACTCGGCCTAGAAGCTCTCTGTGCTCCTCATTTGATAATCTCAACTCCTTTCTAAGTTCAGTGATCAAACTTTCTTTCTCCTGAAGAAAATATATTTCATATAGCAGTCATTTAAACCTGATCAAACAATTTCAGACACATTGGATTCATGCAAACAAAATTATCAAAAGAAAATACCCAAGTAATGGCATCAGCTTGAGCTTTAAAGGCTCTTAGAACTGAACTGTATGCTTCTTGCTCAAGTTGGTGAATTTGAGCCTCCATATCAGTTTCACCATACATTCTAGGGTATGGGACAGAACCAACAGCAGATCTCCCATTTCCTGCAACACGCCCCCCTCTGGGAATTCTATTTTGATGTGGTGGAGGAAGATCATCATCAGTTCCTGCATATATTAGAATGGAGCGGAACAATAGAAAACAAATTAGAAAAGAGCAAGAATTCGTACTGATATAACAAAGCAACTTCAATGTTCAGTCATAATATATCAAGGTAATGTCTAGATCATTATTTCTGCAACAGAGTTTAGCACACAGCCTCATGTGAATGCGGACAGACTTGTCAGCTTGTGAAGAATAAAATCAGCTGAAAATGACACGCATGTATAATATCTCTTCGAACAGGTTGACTACCTTAATTTAATAGTGAAGTAACAGATTTACTTATTAAATATGTTAATATACATTAGTTACTGACGGAAATCTTCGTCATATTTGCAGCATCAACAAGTCATGAGATACCCTCTAGTGGTGAACTACTGAAATCTACTCCTATAAGAGTTCTGTTTAAGGAACTCAGACAAATAATGAGCCAGAAAAGCTTAATCAAAATCTTCAAAAAGATCGCCTCAAAACCATTAAAATAAAAGTATTGCCTCCCATTTAATACTTCTTGTAAACCACCAACAGCTGGAAGTTAACGATCATCTCCAAAGAGGAGGGAAAACAATGACCAACAACATAGAGACAGGTAACTAAAGAAGGCACTATTCACTTTTTTTTTCTGGGTAGACACCAAAAGGGTACTAGTCTGTATGTCCCTGACACAATATTATGATTTATTTCCAAAAAGTATATATCAGTACATGCATTCATGACAGATTCGATCGTACCTTCATTATCAATAATGCAATAAAGCCCCTTTATCCAATGTTAAACTTAGAACTCCTGTAGTTTTCTCATTAATGAATGTATAAGCTGAATTGTGAAGTTTGGGAGTTTCTTGTCGTGTTCCGTATCATTATATAAAATACATATGTCTTGTCCATGAAACTTAATATAAAATTGGGCTTGTAGCTTTAGCAACAAATAATTGTAGGAGCTGTATGATTCTATATCTCTTTCAGTTACTTTCAATTCCTATGTTCGAATAAAATTCCAAAGGAAAATCCCAAACTTATATCTAACACTAAAAGAGTAACTCCTAACAGAACAGAATTAAGCAAACAAAAATTTTGAAAATTAAAATTGAAAAAGAAAAATAAAAATTACCCACAATCTCAATCAATGCTGCAATAAACAAAAACAAAAATCCATCAAGAAACAAAGGCCAACAGAAAATTAAAATTGAAAAAAAAAAAAAGTAAACCCTAATTCACCGGACAATACATGACAAAATCCAAAAACTGGAACGACCACAGGAACAGAGATTCAGATCTGTGAGATTGAACTCACCGCTGCTATCGTACGGCTCGTAGTCCATAGCCAGTTTTTGAAAAGCCAAAAAAACAGTTGGAGGGCAATGCTGAGAGCTCCTCCTCTAGACGAACAACAAATTGGGGATAAATTCGACGTCGTTTAGGGTCCGTTCAGGCCCTGAGCTTGAGCTCGACGGAAATTGGGGAGTCAAATAATGGTGACTGAGGGTTTTTGTGTACTGATTCCTGGGTTCAACACTGCCAAACCCAAACAAACAACAAGCTTTGCTTTCATGCGTCAAACACAAATTTGGGAACGAACGGACTTCAAATGTTTTTGGGGTCTTTGTTTTCTTTTCTTTTTTAATTATGAGTTGCTTTTGGATTCCGACACCATCTTGAAGCCCGTATATTTTAGTGGGCTGGACAATACCGAATAATTCTCTCCGTATGAGTTAAATACTTTGTTCGAAAATCAAAATTAAGATTTTTTTTTTAGGGGCAAAATTAAGAATTTAAATGAGAATAAAAATTCACATTATTTATGTTTAACTTTAGGAATTGTTTTATTTTTTTAAAAAAATCTTTAGGGATTGTTTGTTATCTCTACTTCTAAACTGTAAGAAAGGGGTGAGATCCGTGGAGAGATATAAGAATGTGATGTAACAAGTTAGTTTAGTTTGGTAAATGTTGGACGGTAGAAAATTATATGTTGTATTTATTACAAAAGTATGTTTGGTAAAAATTAATTGTAAAAAGGTATAAAATGTGCAAACCACATAAAAGAACATAGATTAATTGTCAAAGTATAATTAAATTTTTTGCATTTTTTATAATTTGAATGATATGCATTAGAATACACAAGTGCAACTAACTAGAAGGTAAATTAGGATAAACAATTTAAAAATTGTCAACTTAAAACACAATTATAATCTACCGTCCGAACTCCTGACGGTCAATATTGTTTCCCACCGAATCCTTTGAGCTCTAGCGATCTCCTTTAAGAACTAGTGCTTTTTACCGAACAACTTTCCTCCCACATGACACTCCTCTTTCAAGCCAAACCTATCACATAACCTCCTTCGAGTCGATCCTACGTGACATCTCTTTTCAGAGCAAGCAGAGACAAACAAGCACTTTCAATATTTTCATACAGGTGTTCAACAACATGTGCTTGGGGAACACAATACTAATAGCAAACGTTGACCCAGATTTAAAGCAGAAGAGAGAATGGACAGAGAGAGCCTGGAATCGTCTCTTCCAGTTCCAAGTGTACAAGAACTCTCCATCCGACGGCTGGAGACGGTGCCAGCTCGGTACGTCAGAGATGACCTGGACGACATCACCGCCGTTGGCACCGATCCTTCCCTTGGGATACCGTTGATTGATATGACCAAGCTGAGCAACCCAGAATCAGATGGTGGAGAGCTGCACAAGCTTCACTCTGCTTGCAGAAACTGGGGTGTGTTTCAGGTAACCCAATTAAATCTCCATTTCTTGGATCAATTTCTCTGTATGGTTTCTTCAAATTTGCTCTGTTGCTGTTATTTTCTGACTAATTGACTAAAAGGACAAGAAATGGAAATTTTCATTAGCTGATAATGTTGGTTTGGGAATGGTTTAGGTTAGAATACAAGAATATAGAGACTACAAATAGCACTCCAAGCTATTGTCCACCAGCAATTCATTTTCTTCAATTTTGGTTATCAAAATATGGATTGCTAGCCTCTCTCTCATTGCCATCGTAATGTACCCTTTATGGATTTATTCACACTTTCATAATGTGATTATGCCCCTTGTAAATTTGCTGTTTGAATTCTTGGATTTGATTTTCTTGATTTGCATATAATCTCATGTGCATTTGATGTAAAGCCAGCTACTTTATTGTATGACTCTTATTCAAAATAAATAAATATCGTAGTGTGTTAAGAGTATAAAACTAATTTTGAGCCTTCAATTATCAGCTTAAACCTTTTAGTTGAAATTGTTCTTTAAATTATATCAGAGCATTGGTGACAAAAAGTCCCAAAAATGGAGTATAAAACTAACATTGGGCCTTCAACTATCAACTTAAGCTTTTAGTTGAAATGGTTTTTTACAAAGTGATCAGAAAAGCCATATTCAGCTAGCTAGATTGCTTGACATCAAAAATCTTTTTCCAGTTTTGTGTGTGTGTGTGTGTGTGTGTGTTTGAAGATTAATGATAATCTTTGGAATTGTACTTGAATGAATGGTGCAGTTAATAAATCATGGAATTTCAAGTGACATTCTAAGAAATATACTGAAGAAATCACAAGAATTTTTTGAGCTTCCATCACAAGAAAAGAAGAGATGGGCGCAGAAAGCAGGAAGTCTTGAAGGCTATGGCCAAGCTTTTGTTGCCTCAGAAGACCAAACGCTAGATTGGAACGACATGATCTTCCTCAACACCCTTCCCATTGAAAAAAGAAGTTTGTGTCTTTGGCCTCAAAACCCTCCAGATTTCAGGTGATTCAAATCAACTCATATTCTTTCTGGTTGATCTTAGTCTCTTTCAATGTGTACCAAGAAATTGCGTCACTTGAACCAAGTATTATTCACATTAACTCATTGTTGTATCATCTTTTTGCATTGTTAGGGAAGCACTAGAGAGATATTCAGAAGCGGTGAGACATGTTGCTTCATCACTTATTGGGTTCTTGGCTATGGGGCTGGGGATTCACAACCAGCAGAAGGAACTTTCCATTGGTTTTCGTGAAGGTAGCTATGCTACCAGGTTTAACTGCTACCCTCCGTGCCCCGAACCTGACCGTGTACTTGGGATCATGCCACACGCTGACATCTCCGGGATCACTATGCTTCTTGACGGTGGTGACATGCCAGGACTACAAATCTTCAAGGATGGACACTGGGTTTTTGTTGAACCCATAGATGGTGCCCTTGTTGTAAACATAGGCCAAATTATGCAGGTAAGAAAATTTCAAAAATATGCACACATGGTACCTATATCCTGAGGCACATGGGACAAATCTCAAATTGTTAGTGTTGAATCTTGCAGGTTATCAGCAATGGGATTTATGAAGCACCAGAGCACAGGGCAGTGGTCAACAAATGGAGGGAGAGGCTGTCAATAGTAACCTTCTGCTATCCGAACTCATCTGTTGAAATAGGGCCAGCCAAGGAACTGACTGAATCAGGAAGTCCACTTTTATACAAAACCCTCACTATTGAAGAGTACTGGTATAAGTTTTACAATAGAAAGCTTGATGCTCCTTTCATTGATGCTCTTAAAATCTAGATTATGCAGTACTAGTGCTTACAAAATGGTAAAAGAATTCAGTATATCAAAACCTACAATTAATGTTTGTTATTCAAAATGAAAAGGATCTCCTCTCTTGTAATCTATGGTGAAATGATGTATTTTGTATCTATAGCAGTACATTAATGATTATCCTTGTCCAACAACTTGATAACTATATCACGATCATGGGATTCAGTAGCAACCTTGTTAGTTTTTAGTTGCTCATCCAACATCTTTCCAAGCTGCTTCCCTTGTTCTTCGATCTGCAGCTGTAAATCTCTTTGAACCTAATGGATTCAAGGAAAGGAGATCAGATCAACTGCTAACTTAAGTATCGAAAGACTAGCTAGATGGAGTGCATCTTTAACCTCTAGTTGTTCGTTTAGGCGTCTTTGTACTTCTAGCTGCAGTCTCAGTGCTTCAGCCATTTCCGCGCCTCTGCCAGATGCATACAAGTCAGGCAGGATCATGACGATTCATCAACAAAACGATATATGCTTAGTTAGAAGCTTACAAGTTCGGGTTTAATCTTGATACTGCATTCAAAGCTGCTCTCCTCTCAGATTTTCCTGCATAATTGAACAAAGAAAATGTTTTCTCAACTTGAAGATTTAAACAAACTAGACCTTTTTCATCTATTGTGATTGCTAATGATAATTTTACATCGATTTCGTAACGAGGAATCCGAGGACTCATGCATGCATAAGATTCCAAGAGGAGACTACAAAATATGAACCCAAAGTAGATTTTATGAACAAAGAAACTCTCAGTTCCACATGGAATAAAAGTGTATGCTCTTTTGATTCTTGATTAGTTTTGTATTGTGTATGGTGATAACATACAATGAGTTTCTGTTATCTTTTCTGTACTTTGCAAAACATGAAGCATCAATAACAAATGTCACAATCCATATTAATATTATATAACATTTTGAAAACTAGGCTTTGTGTGTCATGCTTAACAAGGATAAGATAGTTTAATTAAGTCAATAAGGCATATACCTTGTGAAGATTCTGGGATGAACCTAGCAATCCGATATTTCTGTGGAGAAAATACATGAAACCTCAGTTTCATAATTAGGAAGACCCAGTTTCAAACAAGATTTAAGAGTATCATTAACAACCTGCAAGTGACTTTTAACATGAAAGATGGTTAATCCTTGGGTGTCCATCAGCTTAAGGACTCCCTTTGGTGTTGCCTCTGCATTGAACCAACACATATACATTTGATAAACAAATCATTCACTTTGTCCTCAAATTCTCTAAAATTTGCATAACTTACTTTCTGCACCTCCTAGACGATTTACACATTCAACGAATCGCGTATGAAGATCTTGAGTCCATCTAATCCGCGCTTTACTAGGAACTCCTGATGCATTGAGACAAGAACTCGGCTTTGCGAGTTGAGAGCTAGAATAATGATTGAACCCAACCTGTTACAATGACAGTAACCATACATATACGTTTTATCCGATGGCCATGAGATGTGAAAGATGCAACATTATGATAAAAGAGAGAAAGAAACTCACTCCATGATTCTGATTTCTGTCAAAACTCGAACGGTTTTGTGTCGAATTCTGGATCCTGTTCTCATCTCCAGCTGGTTTGTGCAGATATGGATTCTGATCAGCCCATTTGTTGGTATCTTGATTGTGGTTGAAGGAAAATCTCACAAATGGTTGCAGGTTCTTGCTTGCTTGAATACCATTAACATTTCCTGGTTCTTGACAAATGATATTCTGCAAACGGGGGCTCGAGGACAAGTCAAGATTGTGGTAACTACCCAAGCAGTCCTCAGGTGCATAAAAAGCATAAATTGGCAATCCAGAATAGCTAGAAATGATACTGGCTGTGTTGTTGGAGCTCCCAGCTGGCAGCTGAGGCTGGAAACCAAGTCCCATATTGCCCCAAAGCATCTGGCAAGAATCGTTTAAAGACGGGTACTTCTGTTCTTGGACCTCTCCCCTCTGGATGTTCATGATTGACAATCCAACCAAAAGTACTGTCCCAGTCTTAACAATGAGATGCTGTAAACATAAATCAACTACAACAACAACAACAAGAAAACACTCCTTATTTTCGATGAGACTGAGGATTGCAACAACCTTATTAACTGTGTTCCTCTCATACAAATGGAATCAAAATGGGCTGAAGCAGAAACAACAATACAAAAATATAATGAACTCAAATACTTATAGCTAGGACTGAAGATTCCATGTTTTTGTAACTGATGTAGAAATGTGAACAAGATGTTTATATTAATAAGTGCCCTTAGGAATTAAAGCCTTTTTTATTTGGCCCTTGTTCTTCTGTAAACATGGTATGGTATTTAAAGCTATGTTACCAGAAAACTATCAGCAGGTAGCGATCTCCGTTCCGAAACTTTTTGTTCCGAACTAACGATCCGAACTGTGTTCCCACTTGAAGAAAATATTATATATAAAATACTAACTTTTTTTTACAGTAAAATTCTCATATGCAAGTGAAAAACAGAGTTTTTTTTTTCTTGAATATATGTTATGGATCAAAGAATTTATGTAATTTGAACTTTGTTTTTAATTATGTCATTACTAAATGTTTTATGTTGATTATTTTATATCTCACAAAATTTATTTTACTAAATAAATATTTCACGTTTCGAACAAACGTTCTGAAGAAGCCTATCCCTAACGTTCCAAACTCTAAAATACTAACGTTTTGCGTTCCCGTTTCCGTTCCACGTACCGAACCGTTCCGCGAACTAGGTAACTTTGATTTAAAGCTCATGATCCCATTTTCACTGAGATAAATCTTAGAGTGGAGGTTGAAAAATGAGAATATGAATCTCACCAAATGTGATGTTACCATCAACCACAAAAATCATTAGCTGTCGAGTTATTGTTTTCTCTTCTTATCGTTGGATAAGTAAGTTTTGGACATATTATTGGTAGAGAATATCACAACAAAGACAAATAATTTGCGGACAAATATGAATGAATTGACAAAACAAGTAGAGCATAGTATTCTACAATCAATTCAACATTCTTTATGCGGCTAAAAGTTGTATGGCAAGTTATTTATCCAAAACGGCCCCATCTCAGATTGTTTATTTTGGATGGTAAAGATAAATAAAGACATAAGACTTATAAAATAATTCCCACAGGAGACTGACAACTCTGTGCATCAAGGCAATGAAGGATATGTTATTATAAACAAATGGGTCTTTCTTTTGGTTCCATTTGCAGTATATTGGCTCTACAGAGCAACCACTGACCCTTCAATAATTGAAAAGACCAAATGCTCACTGATCACTATGTCTTTGGCTTTGTCTTCAAAACATGTCTTCAAACACTTGATATATGTTATATCAGAGTATATATGATACAAAACCTGAGGTCTGTCACATTTGGAAGACAAGGACATGAGATAGAGTTCAAATTAGAACACCTATATAGCAAAAGATATATTTGAACCTGATCCGATAAGTACTTTTGATTAGCAAGTTGCATTTGGAAGAAGTTTGGAATGAGATCAATGATCTTACTAATGAAAATGGCCAGTCAAAATGCATATGTACGTAGGAAATGCTAATTTCCTGTCATTATCTATCAGTGTACAAGTAGCTAGGACCTAATCGTGTGTCGTGTGGCGAATTTAGGACTAGATAACTCGTAAAAAATATGAGCTACTGTTCAGCAACGTGGCGAGCATGTGTAGTAGCGTTTTGGAGCGGATCTTTTTGGTCACAGTTGAGAGCACTGTGAGTGCATCAGGGACAAATTTAGTGTTGTTTATCCAAAAAGGAAGGTGCTTTTAGCTTTAGCTAAGAGGGCTTTCCAGATATATGTACCAATTCCATAGATTCTATTTGGAAACAGACCTCAGCACAGCACACAGCACTAGTACTGGCTAGTGTAGTACAAATTCAAGGACGCATTTGCATCCACTTTGCTTTGTTTTTGGCATCTGACAAGCAAAGAGTAAAAAACAAACACCAAGACAGGATCATGTTAATTTAGCTATTAAAAATGTAACCAGTTATAAGACAATATGAGGAAAATGAAAATGTAGTAGCAGCTTAAATACAAGACAAAGCGATATACCCTAAGATTCAAAATAGTACATAGGATAAGTTAAAAGGGATGTTATCTAAAAAAAAAATCATAAATAATTGCACCACAATGACACGTGGCGCCCGAACGGAACGTCAAGAAAGGGATGCATGTGACATAGAGACCACGGTTTGTGACGTGCACGGTCTATCTTGTCCAACTTTGTCCCTTGACCTCTACTCGAACCTCTTAAGCCTTTGTGACATGCACGCACTGATAGATATGCTAGTTATCGTAAATATTTTCTTGTTATGTTGTAACTGCATTTTCAAATTCTTTTGAATGTTTAAATCTTTATCTTGTATGTAGTTGTAGGCTGATCAGTTACAAATCATGTATACAAACATCTGTACATGAGTCTAATAAACAACAAGCATTATACTCTCTTCCTCTGATCATATTCCCATAGTCTATTACGCGCGACCCATCTCACCCAAATCTTGACCTAAATAATTAAGGAGCTCCCACACTGAGAAGCATGGAAAGCAGCAACCTGTACTTTGATGTCATGATCCTGTGACATGGAATGCCGCAACCCTCTTACCCATATCACAACATTGTGACATCAACAGATCGACGAACTCACATAAGGGTGTGGGATTTGACATGGAATGTCGTGACCCTCATACCCATATCACAACATTGTGACATCAACGGACTAACTCACATCAGGATGTGACATGAAATGTCGCAACCTTGGTGCTCATGTCATGACATTATGACATCAACGGCTGGCTTGACCCTCTCCTAAACAACCCAACCCAAGTCGCGGCCCTAAGTTTTTCCCACACTATTTTCTCTCTATCCTGCCCTGACCGTCTACCAACTCTGAATTTTATTTTGTATGTTTACGATTATCCATAATATACATGGTTCATTATTCCGTTCGATGAATGGTTGACAATTCTATCTTCCCACTAGTTTTTTTACCCAGCGATGCTCGGGTTTCTATCCAATTAATTTTGTCACTTGAATTCACTTTTACATTAAAATATTTTTTGCTTGTTACTTTTAAAAACATTACTCGATCCATACATTTAAAGCATTTAACATCCTGTTAGGTTTGATTAGTTTGAAAGATACACTTGCAATAGTTAAAGCTTTGGAATGAGGATAATGATAACATTTGACTTAGTTGAATAATTTTTACCGCTATTATTGACTAAAATTAGAAAGTAATTACTCGTCAAAATATTTTGAGTATTTTCATTCATTTAGAATTAAAAAAATGATTCATTGAAATAAAAATGATAAAGATAAGTATATAAATGATCTAGTTTAAAAACATTTATATAAATCAACTTACGTGACAAATTTTTTTTGTCCCCGAAATTTTTATTCTTCACTATAATCTATAAACATAATTTATAAGCTACAACTACGTACGTAAAAACTTAAACATGGATGTTAACTTATAGATCCAAATTTCCTATAATTTTCTTACTTAAACAACATTAAACATAATCATTATATTGATGTCACTAACATTTATTAAATTAACTACTTCAAATAACATTTTAAAATAAACAAAATTCAACCATGAATCAAACAACAAAATTAAAAATATAAATATAAATATAAGTAAGCATACAAATGAGTTCAAAAAAACAAAACCAAAATTTGTAGTGATGGTGTATATTCGTCTAATTTTCCGTCTGCTCTTTTCTTACGAATTTCTTCCAACCGATCAAGGAAAACGAATAAAAATCGAAAAGATATTTTAAATCAATATCCTTCGATTTTTTATTTTAGATTTTATTTTGAAGAAATAATCTCAAGTCAATACATAAAACAGAATGAAAAAAATCATTAACACGCTATTATCAAGATCAAACAAAATTAACTTAAATATATTTTCTCAAAATGGATTCAACATGCACTCAAATTTGAATAGTGCACAAAACCACATATTAGTTGAACTGGTAGCCAACTAATTTTCCTGAGTCTGATTAGTTTTATTTTTTTTTATTTTTTTTTGAAGGAAACGTAAATAACTTTATTACGAACTGAAATCAACAGTTAACAGACTC
>JAYMSZ010001308.1:0-14765 GCA_036897665.1 Pelargonium citronellum | reverse complement strand
ACTCGCACAGTTGTAATAACCAACTGCGCCACCCTTAGTGGTTAGTTGTGGATCTACCTATGAAGGGTTACAATGAAAAGTTACAACTATTCATCACACCCTTATATACAAAAGGTTACAACACTTCACACCTAAAAGACACAACTCTACAATTTAAAAGACATAAACTCCATTTTATGAAAAGGTATGTGCCTTTTCATACTCTACATGTCAAAATTACTTTCAACATTCTGTCGCAATTTGTAACGGAACTGTGGCGAAAAATTTTCTCTCCCAAATTTTCCTCACAGTTTGCAACTTTTTGTTTTAGAATAATGTTCAAAGCCCTCGCAGGAGCCACCCGTGACCACAAGAGAAAAATACATGACTACGAATGGTTATATAAACGGGCTAGAGTTATTCACAGAATCATCTGTCTCCAGAGTCATTTAAGTTTGATCAAAACATTGTTGCTATAAAGCTTTGACAGTAATAGCAAAAGAGTATGGTTGTGCAGTCTGTGGTATTGAGCTTGATTATGTTGCTGGTATGGCCTGCAATGGATACATTGGCAGCTGGACCGTCTCTTTCAAAGCCCGGTTGCCAAGAAACCTGCGGAGAACTCGCCATTCCGTACCCTTTCGGGACGGGAAACAGAAGCTGCTACCACGACGAATGGTTCGAGATAGACTGCCAGAAGAACACTGCTAATGTAAGTCAATCCAAACTTTTCTTAAAGAAACTCAATATCCAAGTGTTGAATATTATACTACCAGATAAGAGTAACAATGATCCAATGGGTAGAATCTATGTGAAGAGTCCAATAATCTCTTCAGATTGTAATGGAAGCAGCAAGAACAGTACTGGTCCAGTCGTGGACTTGAGAGGAAGCAATTTTGTTTTCTCTCAGTTCATGACTCGCTTCGCTGCTGTTGGTCGCGACAGCAGAGCTGTGATGGCAAATATAGAACCAGATCTTACAGGTTGCTTGCCGGGTAATACAACTTGTTCTGAATTGATCACGAATTGTTGTGATACCACAATCCCTTCGGATCTCAAGGTGTTTAATGCGGATTTTGAGAGCATTAGTACTAGTGAAAATACAGAGGGAAAGGAGTGTAAATTTGCCTTCATGGTTGATAAAGACTGGTTCTATTATGGTTTTCGTCAAACAAGAAGAAGAGAATGGCTTGGATACAATTCTACAACTGTACTCTCTTCTCTACAATCTAAAGACATTCCTGCAGTTCTTGAATGGACCTTGTCAAATTGGGGAGGAGAGGATTGGGAAAGAAAAGACAATGTTTCCTGTAAATTTGAATCTGTGGGCAACCAAAACAGGACCACTCGATATTGCTTTTGTACAGCTGGCTTTGAAGGAAATGCATATATTGCCAATGGATGTCATGGTAAATTTTCACACCTATGCCATTTTGATTCTAAATTGTTGTTATTTTTTTGTTTTTGTTTTCTTGAGTACAAAATTTTTTATACTAAAATTGTTTTATTTTTTTTGTGTTTGTTCTTTGTTTCTTGAGATATAAATGAATGCGAGGATGTCAATTTCCATGCCTGTCCATCTGCTTGTGAAAATACATATGGAGATTACAAGTGCAGAAATTCGACCCTGAAGCGAATCATTATTGGTATGTCACTCGCTTTACACTAATCAAATCTCAGTTGTCAAATAATATTCTTATCGTATATATGGGATTATGCTCTTCGAAACTATAAATTTTTATAACTAGCTGATGATATATATGTTCTATGTTCTTGACTTGTGCAGCTCTTAGCTCTATTCTTGGACTGTTGATTGGAATGACAAACTTGTGGATTTTATACAAATTCATCAAGAGAAGATGGGAGAAGAGAATGAAGAAAAAGTTCTTCATACGAAACGGTGGTTTATTGCTGAAGCAAAAACTATCATCTTGTGAAGTCAGTGTTGAAAGCAAGTTTTTCACCTCAGAAGAGCTCGAAAAGGCCACTGAAAATTTTAAAGAGAGTAGAATACTTGGTCGGGGAGGTCAAGGGACGGTCTACAAAGGAATGTTATCAGATGGAAGAATTGTTGCAGTCAAGAAGTCCAAAATAGAAGATAAAGGCAAAATCGAAACTTTCGTCAATGAGGTAGCGATGCTCTCGCAAATTATTCATAGGAATGTTGTTAAGCTGCTAGGTTGTTGTTTGGAGACCGAAGTTCCTTTGTTGGTGTATGAATTCATTCCTAATGGAACGCTTTCACAATATCTCCATGACCAAACTAAGGAGATCATAGTTTCATGGCAAATGCGCTTACAAATAGCAATTGAAGTTGCTGGTGCTCTTTCCTATTTGCACTTTGCAGCCTCTATCCCCATACACCACCGAGACATCAAGTCCGCTAATATACTCTTGGATGACAAGTACCGAGCAAAAATAGCAGATTTTGGAACATCAAGATCGATTCCTATGGATCAATCTCACGTGACCACATTAGTATATGGCACATTTGGGTACTTTGATCCCGAGTACTTTCAGTCAGGTAAATTCACTGATAAAAGTGATGTGTATAGCTTCGGCGTAGTGCTTGTTGAGCTCTTAACCGGAGAGAAAGCAATATCCACGACGAGGACAGAAGAGAAAGGTTTAGTTACATATTTTACCACGGAAATGGAAGAGAATCGTCTGTTTAAAATCGTTGATACTCGAATTGCGAACCAGGGAAAAGAAGATGAGATTGAGGCAGTTGCTAACCTTGCAAAAAGATGCTTGGACTTGAATGGAAAGAACCGGCCTGACATGAGGGAAGTGAACATGGAACTGGAGAGGATTGGTTTGATGCAAAGGACTGTTAATGGTGAAGAAACAGATGAAGTTGAATCTGTACGGAACCTATGGGATTTACTTCGTACCGCCACCTTTTCTGGACTTTGACTGCTCTGTATCATCACCATCTTATTATAAGCAACCACTACTGTTTCATACCTTTTGTTTTTTGTTTTTTCTTTCTTGGTAGCAATGTTGTACACTTTTCTTTTCAAATTTCTTTTAATAAGAGGAAAAAGGTCCAAATTAGTCATATTCAGTTCGTCTTATTTTAGTCTCTCAATTATTAAACGTGCCAATATAGTACATAAATTATGCAAATGAGCCAGTTTAGTCCAAACGTCTTAAAAAATTGAGTCATTTAAGGACATTCCGTCAAATTTGTTAACGGAACCATAAAAATTACAATAAAAAAATATTTTAAATTGACACGTTTGATAGTTGAGGGACTAAATTGGCACGAAGATACTTCAGAAACTAATTTAGACATTTTTCCTAATATTAAACATTGTCACGTCATCAATTTTATATTAAAAAAATTAATAATTTTAACGGTTTCGTTAACAAATTTGACGGAATGTTCTCAATTGACTTGATTTTTGAAAATGTTTGGATTAAACTGTCTCGTTTGCATAACTTATATACTAAATTAGCACGTTTAGTAGTTGAGATACTAAATTGAAACGATTTGGATATTTCGGAAACTAATTTAGACCTTTTTCCTTAGTAAAACAAAGAATAAGTTAGTGTTGTGCTCTACTCGCATAGCAAAAAACATGCATTTCAAGAAACTCTGTTTTTAATTCAACGCGTCGTTGAGTTGTACATCATAACATAGATTTTATGCCGCACTGTAGGACAAGCTCTGATACCATGTAAAACTTTATACTCCACCAAGTCAAAGAACTATATATCATTATGGCCGGTGTAAATTGGTTCTGTGGCACAAATAAAAAAATCAAGGAAAACTTATCTCAAAGTATTATCATATATATGTAACTTACAAGACATGATAGCAACTCAGAGAAACTGAACTGCTATTCTTTTGAGTTCATGCTCATTCGCCGTTCGTGTTCTAATTGTGCTACAATTATACGTACTAATTAGAATTTACACTACTAATCTGCAATTCGAGCTTTAGCGTAGGCTTAACAAGGCACTAAAGTCACATGCAACAAAAGAGTTAAAGAATGCTAATAATCCGTGCATAAGAAACAGTTCAATGCTCATCAGCAGCTATTTCCTAACACTTCTTTAGTACTCAAGCGACCCCATTGATGCAACACCATTGCTCGAGTTTCTCATGTCCTGTCGAGTTATGTAGCCATCACTTCCATTGTTGCCATTAAAGTTCTTATGGTTTGGGACAGAAGTCGGAGGTTCGAGACCTTCTTTGCCCATTTGTTGCACTTCAAGTGGCGATAGAATTTTGATATACCACACATTGTTTACGAACTCCCTGGAATATTATAGTAGAGTGTATATTATTGATTGTTGAATGATAAATTGAGAAGGAATTCATGTAGTGTTTGGATTTAAAAATTTGGAATGAGAATTAGAATTAAGAATGGTAAAAGACAGGTGCTTTTCATTCCAGAACCATTCTCATGACAAAAAAATCCTAATCCACATATGAGCAACAATAATCTCATTCCCATTCCAATTCTTGCTCCTAAACAAAAACTTAAATCCAAACGCTACCTATATTAAGGCGTTGATTGCGAATTCTTCAAATTTGTACAAATGCAAATATGCAATTTAAGTTGAACTTAAATTTGATTATGTAAAGGTACGTATTTCCCTGGCTATTAGTTAAAAGGGATAAGTAAGATGTAAAAGTATTCATAAGAGACGTGGACATAAGATTTTTAAATCCTCAGATTAACACACTCAATATGGTGAAATATTTTTGAAAGGTGAGATTGATCCGCTAGACTAAATAGTAATATTTTTTTAACAGATAAAGAAAAGCTTGAGTGTAGATTGAACTTACTGCCACGGGTCGTCACCAAGGAGAAGAACATCATTCTCCCGGTCAACGAACACAAGCTGCCAGCCTGATCTCTGAGGGTCCTCCAATTGGCCTTCAAGGCCAAACTTCCGAGCGAGTTCACTGCGCAGCTCATCATAACTGCTAAACTGAGAAATATCCAGTGATCTCCCAAAGGACCCTGACTTGTGAACCTATTAGGATTTGTACATTGAAATCAATAACCCAAAATGTTACCAACATATGTCACATACTACGCTACACAACTGATATTATATTCTTTAACCAAAATACAACGTTAACAGAATAAGTGTGAAGAGATAATTTTGCAACTGAGCAGAGCAGGTTGCAGGTGCGTGCTTGAAATATAGGACCCAACAAACTTATGTAAACAATATGTGCCACAAAGGGAAGTCGTATATGCAAATATTCTACAACTTGCAACTGGACTGGAGATAACTTTCATCAGGACACTAGTCTTTATATAACTATACACGAAACATATATATTCAAGTACTTCAAAAATCACAAAAGTGGAGAACTTTCTAGATGACAAGAGGTAACAACTCAGGATATGACGGTGTTTCTAAAACACAGAAATTGTTTCAATCAGGTTCACATAACACACACAGAAGAAAGGTAGTCATAATTTACAAGTTCGGTAAAATAATCAGTTCATGTCAAAGCACAGCAAGCAAACTTAGCATGGCCCAATAACAATAAGTTTATAGAGTAGTCTTCGGACATAATAGAAGAACCAAAAAGATGATTGCAAAAGATAGATACCTTCACAAAGGTTCTGGATGGTGGGTTTACTTGGTCGACATTTTCAGAAGACTGCAAGAAACCTGATTCGTCTACACAACTTGAAGATGTCATGTCCGAGTTGAGCTGAAAATCAGCACCTGTCGCATTTGTGAAGTTAGAAGAATTAAATGGCATCGATAATGAATCATTATCACTGCCAATGTTTCTAAGGTTTGGCATCCCATTCTGCAGCATGAGGGATGAGGAATCGATGTTAACCCCAAACAAAAGATTGTTTTGTGGATCTGCACCACCTTCATATGGAGAGTATTCTCTATCAGGAAATGGAGGAAACAAAGCAGCAAGCTCAGAGACATTTGAATGAGGCGTTCTCAACTGTTCCACCTGTGGAAGTACAGATTGGGAAGCTCCAGAATGGATCTGAGGTTCAATGGGGGCTTGCTTTGATAACATAGCAGAAGATGAGATTACAGGATTGCTACGATTGAAGTTAAGTAAATGGGATGCTCCATCGTGGGACAATGAACCAAGAATGCTATGCATAGGAGTAACATCAGATGTGGTATTGGGGTTTCCAGTGGAGTCAGAGAAAGTCTGCTGCTGGGGTTGAGAAGGGAGGGTCTGTACAGATGAAGATTGGGATTGGGTGGCTGACGCAAAATGAGATAGGGAAGATATTACATTTGGGTTCTGCTGCTGCATAAGTAATTGGTGCAGTTGCTGAGGCTGTTGATATTGCTGCTGCTGATACCACTGATCCGAAGTTGGCAAAGAAGCTTGAGGATTCAAATTTGATTGCTGGTTTGCATCTTGTCCAGGTGTAGTGGTGGCAGTAGTCTGCATTGTTTGGGCTTGAGAAGTCACAGTCCCTACTTGAGGAGCAGTCGGGTTCTGATCAGCAGTGATTGATGTACCAGTGGCTGCAGCATTCTGAGCACCATCTGCCTGCTGTACTTGGGACTGCACTCCCTGTCAATAAACAACAAGAAAATATGTCATATTAACAAACAAAAAGAAAACTAGATCCACAAAATTGAAGGAAGATGAAATATAAGTGCCTTCTTGCACTCACTGGACAATTTTGGGCGTGTTCCTGTACTTCACGATGTATGATTTGTATTCCGCATCTATTGCACACCACAGGCGAACTGCCAAAGGCACAGCTAGAACAGTGGGATGTACACTCAGATAGAGGACCCTGCCATGTACATCCACTCCTATGATAGAGACAGTGAACTTCTATTTTCCCAATAGTATCAGCTAGTGCTTTATTGGATTCCAAAAGAGGCTGCAACGAAAGGTTACAGAATAGACACATTAATAAGCAGCAAAGAAAGGTACGTAGAAAAAATAAGACTGATGGGTCAAAGAAAAACCTTGGCATCTGCTTCCGTCACTAGATAGCCATCATAAGGACATGCCCTAGTTGTGCTTACAACATATGTTAAGCATGGTTTGCAGTAAAGATGAGTGCATTGTGATTGTAATGCTTCATTTGGGTAGACAAGTAAACGACAGACAGGACAGAAATACTCCCCAGCCAGAGATTGAATATTTAATATGCACTCATTATCAAAACCCATCTTGACTTACAAATTGGTCCGCCTAAAATACTCGAAATACAAGTGCCTGTGTATTATAGATAACAATTTCACTGTCAAGTTAAAGAGATCCTAGTAATGCAACCCCCTAATACCAAAATTTTCATAACATAAAGCTAACAACAATTGGGCACGACTCATACCTTGAAATGATAATGTTTATTTAAAATGGAACATTAAGCAACATGCATGTCACAAAAAAATATGGAAACGCCATTACAATAGTAACCACTACTTGCTAATTACAAAAATACAACCAGCTTTAAATTGAACAAAGAAGATAAAGGAATGAAACAAATCATGCAAGTAAAGAACACACCAAATACAGGTATAAACGAAGCGACCAAATTACAATGCAGACAAAGAAAGCTAACCCCATGTTTGGTTGCTGAGAAGTTGTTTGATACTAAGAGGAAAAAGTTTTTTTTTTAGTGCTAAATCAAGATTCACACGAGTAAAAATGTCCACTTCCTACACATAACAACCTCAATATCAATCAAAACCAGATTCTTCTTCCTCCTCAATTTCTCATCAACCAAACAAAGGGCGAGGTAAAAAGAGTACAAGTGACAAACGTTACCTACACAGATCCAAGCAATCACCTGAATTTTTCAAATGCGATTAAACCCTAATCCGGATATACCCTGAAAATTAAATAAAACAAGATAAAGCTTCAAGAGATCGGCGTGGTCGTGTGTGTTCGAAGAAGGGACGAAAATCAATAACACGATCGTACAAGATTGATGAAGGTGTCGACGATCGACAGAGAAAATTGGAGCTACCTGAAATGGAGATTCAAGAGAAGCAAGAAGACGGTGTGGTCATGTGAAGTGTGTGCGAGAAAAATGCCCAAAACTGTTCATTGATTCTTTGGCAAAGAGAGTTACGCCGTTATCTGGAATACCCTAACGGCAACTATATATATATAGTGCTCGCTTTTTTTTTTTTTTTTGAAACTAAAAAGAAAAATAAAATTATGACCCAAACTCTTTTGTTTTTTATAAATACGGAGTATTATTTATACTTGTTGCTTTAAATCTTAATTATATTATGAAAATTGTATCACAAATTTTTCATTGTGTTATATTGATAGTTAAAGTTAATGATAAACCACCAAGCGTGTGGGTCAACTAGTAAGAGGTTGTTCCAGCTTAACGTCTCGAATTCAAGTCTCAGGGAATGCAATTGCGTTAAAACTTGATAGAGAGAGTTTTTGCCGCCCTTGTGGTCCTACCCGGCTCGAATGAGGATTAGTATGGATGTGGTAGAACGGCTTAAAGGTGTCAACAGCGAGTTTACAAGTCCGCTCAAAAACCTCATGGTTTGGACAAAAAAAAGTTAATGATGAGAATCCTAATTAAAATTATAAAGTTACGAATTTTCATATAATAAAAGGTAATTATGTTTACGGAGTAAACTTGAATTGTTTTGTTGTTGTCAGATCTTTTATTTGAATTAAAATATTGTTTGAAATATAGAATTTATAATTAATGATACAATTTTTTACACGTGTTAAGTGAATTTATAGTAAATCATTTATATTATGACAAATTAGTATTTATTATACTTTTTTTGTGTTAGTGATGAATGTTGTGTTAGATTGCATGTGATTGACCTATAACTACCAAATTGGTTAAAATGATATCGGTTAGTTTTGAGCATTCTTATACATTAATTTTTCTGACCATAGGAAGCGACAACGAAACTAAATTCTAAAATGTGATAAAACTAAAAGCAATCACAGGGAGAATTTTTAATGATTGTATCTCAACTTTGCACGAGGTGCAACCCAACTTTAGTGTACAATAGTGTTTGCTTTAATATAATCACGATAAATGTAAATATAGGGATTTAACATAATACATTTTATTTATGCATAGTTTGGCCTGAAGGTCAAATGAACATTTGAATGTGCGGTGCCGGTGTATATGGAGCCAATATAATGAATTCTGAGACAAATTTTTACTATATAAACGTTTGGATTGAGCT
Organism: Pelargonium citronellum; assembly: GCA_036897665.1. NCBI lineage: Eukaryota > Viridiplantae > Streptophyta > Magnoliopsida > Geraniales > Geraniaceae > Pelargonium > Pelargonium citronellum. The sequence continues at coordinate 5,630 of JAYMSZ010001308.1, read as the reverse complement.
TACAATCAAACACTTCAACTCCAAGACCTAAGGCATGGACACTACAATAGAGCACGTCGTATGTGACATTCGAGGCTTGTGCCTCGAATTTCATATAAGTATCTCTTCCAAATGAAATGGGCACTGCCAAACAAGCATGTTATGCATAAGATTTAGAAAAAAAATGTTGAGAGCATACATATGTGAGCGACACGAATAAATTCTTAAACTGAAAAATAATTCGTACCTCATGACTTGAAGGATATTTATACTAAAAAAAGACAATATAAGGAGACGATATGACGTCATGTGGTAAATTTTTTATTGTGGCACGTGAGCTATAATGATATCATGTTTTGCATCAATAATGTCATACACTCAATGATGGTTGCATACATCCAATGATGATGTCACTATGAGGTGTGAATGATGTCATGATGACGTGTCAACATGGACCACAACAATGACGTTGGAAATGAGATGAGGTGCCAATGACGCCAACGCGATGTGATGACGATGATGTCACCGTTTTGAGAGTCTTTGAGTTAGGGTCTCCAATGATGTCACCAAGAGAGCAAAATTTGAGAGGTTTCTCCTAGGATATACCTTTCCTAGTACCTTCACGTTTTCCTACAGAGTAGAGTGTAATACGAGAAGTATTAAGAGGTTGCCAAAGAGGCATACCTTTACCTAATACTCATATTATAAAAGGTTGGATGAACTCTGAGTGTACGAGACGATTTCTCATAAGATGTTTTATTTTATACTTGTACGTATTACAACTTATGTAATGCAAAACCATAATTTGAGAAGTTATTGTTCGTGATATTTGTTAATACATCGATATAAACTTGAAATTCACATACCAGATGACACAATGAGAAGAGATAAACACGACAGATATTCATGGACAAGAATAGAACATTTAGTTTTACATCACGTCCGTTAATGATGGAATCTACTACTCACCATCAAGTTTAATGAAATTATATTTTTCCTAGAAAAAGAAAAGAAAAGATATACTAGGTAATTGAGAGTTGTGAAAACAAATGGAAGAATGGGAGGTTTGGGAAAAAAATGGAAAAGAAAATAGCTCAATTTGAGTTAGTCAAACTTTAGGGGTCCATTTCGAATTAACAAAAAGAAAAGAGGGAAAAGTGTAATTTTCATAACTGCCAGTTATAGAGTCACTCCCGACTTGCATCCCCGCACGCACACAGTCAGTTACTCTTCTTCTCGAATCGAGTCCAAGCCATATCCAGAGAAACCTTCCAGATCGACGCAGTATCGCAAATCTCGAGACTCTGCGAGCTCGCCACAGGTGTGACACTCCCTCTCTCTCTCAATCGATATATTTTTTTTCCATGGCCATTACTCGATCCGAACGGATCGAATCGTGTTCGCGCGTTTCACGTTTTCCCAGATTCACGTTGAAAATGGAGAAGAAACTGACAAAATTTGAGTTTCCGTTACTCGGAATCAAGTAATTTAACCGTTGGACAGTGTGTTTCTTGCGTAGTCTGATTTTATGCTCCGTTGTACTCGTTACTCACTGCTTTGTAGGTTGTAGTTGTTTTGTGCATTTAAGATTTATTGTTTTGGATTTTTCTTGAACATTAAGTTTTCGTTCACACTTGAGGCGATTACAGATTTGGCACTGTACACATTGTCGGTGTAGTTGGGATTTGGATGTGATTCTGAAATTTGGGTTGCAATTGGAACATCATAGATTGTGAGAATCAGGAATAGGTAATATTTAAAGAGAAAAAAATCTCCAAGAGTTAATGATTGAGATCTACGAGATTTTGATATGTCACAAATTAACACTCGGGTTCAATTCAAATGTGTCTTGGTTGAGTCTCCCTGCTCTCTTACATTAATTAGGTTTAGTTGGTTTATGACATTAATTGAGACATAAGTGAGATTCAACTTCATTCAAAGTTACCGAAATAATTTCATGCTCTTCTATCCCATTTTTATGCATTTTTGTTCCATTTAGCTTGCAATAGTTTGTGTATGAAACTAAGTTAACTTGTCTTAAGTAGTAAAAGCTGGGTTGGCTCAATTTGATGTCTAAATCTAAACCAAACTATATATCTATTGGTTTTGCAACATCCCGAATGTAAACCAGACTAGTGGTTCACAGAAATCAAGTTTGAGCATTTCTTGACCTCGTTTAGACTTTTAAATTTTAATTGACTACACAATAACTAGGATGAAATTAAGATATCGCCTCACATAAGTTCAGGTTTCTTGACGAACTGTATTTTCTGTTAACTCATAGTCTGTTCTGGTTGTGTATGTCCTTTTCTTTTGTTCACTGACGATAAATTTACTCTCAAACGAGTCTTTTCACAGCTGAACAGGGTCCCCATTATCAGTTGATGCTAAATTCAGCTGTAATATTTAAATCCCGAGTCAGAATTGGAATACTGTATATTCCACAGTTCAGAATTAGGTAGCCTTTGGCTCTTTAAGGTTGTACATTAGTTATTTCTTGCTTCAATTGTGGGACATAATATGCCAAGGTACTACTGACTGACATAATATGCAGAGTTTGAAGTTTGTGATTGATTCCCAATCTACCATGATTTTCTTTACGGGCTCAAGTTTTGTATGTATAGCTAGGTAGCTTTCTGTTAATACTTTGTTCCTTTTGACTTCCTGTTAGACATCTTATTCTGGAAGCAGTTCATATATATTTCTTACACTTTTTCCTCTTGTGTACGAGTATTGGAACACATATTAAGGGGAAATGAACGAACGATTTTTCTTTCTTTCTTTCTTTCTTTCTTTCTTTCTTTCTTTCTTTCTTTCTTTCTTTCTTTCTTTCTTTCTTTCTTTCTTTTGTTTTGTTAATTTGTTCCATGTAGTCATTTTGTAATTGGAGGTAAATCATGTCTTTCTCCTGTTTTCATGTGTGCTCTTTACTGAAGGAGTCTAACTTATGGAATTGTTGTTAAATACTTGGTTGTAATGTTTAATATCAATTAATGATTTTCCTTATGCTCAATATTTTATTTTGTAATCATATCTTATTTGGATGAGTATTAATTTTATGCGACTCTTCTTTAGATGTATAAGGATGCGGAGAACCCTAAAGATGGTGAGACCCTAAAAGATCTACAAGCCCCTTCCCCTTCTAGTGACCTACCGGCATCCTGGTATAGTGTCTTACTCGGGCACATCTCAGTTTATGGTGTAGCTGCTGGGTACTGCATTTCAGCCTCATTGCTCTCCATCATAAATAAATGGGCTGTCATGAAGTTTCCTTATCCTGGTGCACTCACTGCTTTACAGTACTTCACAAGTGCAGCTGGAGTCTTTATTTTTGGCAGATTCAAGCTCTTAGAGCATGATCGACTTGACCTCCTGACCATGTGGCGGTTCCTTCCAGCAGCAATTATATTCTACCTTTCGCTTTTCACCAACAGCGAGCTCCTTCTTCATGCCAATGTTGATACTTTCATTGTATTCCGTTCAGTGGTCCCCATGTTTGTTGCAATCGGAGAGACTCTTTTTTTGCCCCAGCCATGGCCATCAATAAAAACCTGGGTCTCACTCGCTACTATCTTTGCTGGAAGTGTACTTTATGTCTTAACAGATTATCAGTTCACGTTTATGGCTTATACCTGGGCTGTAGCTTACCTCATTAGCATGTCGATAGATTTCGTATACATCAAGCATGTGGTGATGACCATTGGTTTAAATACGTGGGGCCTTGTATTGTACAACAATCTCGAGGCTCTTCTGTTGTTTCCGTTGGAGCTGCTTATAATGGGGGAGTTGAAGAAAATAAAGCATGAAATTTCAGAAGAGACTGATTGGTACTCTTTCGATGTAATGTTGCCGGTGGGGTTATCTTGTTTATTTGGCTTATCCATCTCCTTTTTCGGGTTCTCTTGTCGGAGAGCAATTTCCGCTACGGGATTTACCGTTCTTGGCATAGTGAACAAGCTATTGACAGTCGTGATTAACTTGCTTGTCTGGGACAAGCATTCTACAATAGTGGGAACGTTAGGGCTTTTGATCTGTATGCTGGGTGGTGTCATGTATCAGCAGTCCACGAGCAACAAACCTAAGGCTGTGAATGAAGTAAAAGCTCAGGAAAATGAGGAGGAGCAACAGAAATTACTTGAAATGCAAAGCAACACCGAAATAAGAAGCGATGAGAAGGCAGTCTCTGAATTGGAAGAAGGCGGCAAGTAAAGGGCTCTTTAACTAGGCAACATTATTATTTTTCGGGGCCAGATCGAGGAGCATTACATGGTAAATTCTTGGGGCTTGTAACTTCTCCATAGATAACCTTGTAACCCATTTTCGAGATTTTTTTTGAGACATGGGTTCATGTCGGGTCATGTCAAATCCGTATTGTTCCCGTTTGGTCTCAATCGGGTGTACTTTCAGTGATAAGTGATCTGTGCCTGACACCAAACTTGAAGAACAAGTTAGATGGACTATTGGATTTAGCATACTCTAGCTCAAATTAATGATGTGTTAAATCTTTAGGTACCTACAAAAAAAGTTTGTTTAGCATGTATCTGATTTAAATCTTGTTTTTTATTTATAGAATCTTATAGCTATGTATCTCTCAGTGTGAGCTTATGCTACAAATTTATCATTCAATTTACAGTGGTTTTAATAAGATTCATTTTCAGCACTTGGTGTGTTTTCTTGCCAATTGGTAAAGTGTGCTTAAGATTTGCATTTCCAACATGGGTTCATGAAGATGAGAAGGTTAATAAGATTCCCATTTGTACTTGAAATCATCCACTGTTTCTGCTCAGAGTTTTGGCTCAATTGTTCACTACTAGTTGATATAGTGAGTTGCTTAAAGTGGAAAAATAAAAAACACAACCTTGAATTATCCATCAAATGAATTCATGGAATGTGACTCAATACAAAAGAATATTTTTTGGGGTATTCTTTATTGTGTATATTTGCCTAGTATGGTGGTTTCAACTACTTTTATTCTCTCTTTGTTTGCGAGAAAATATTAATTTCATTACTCTATCGGTCAATTGCATGCTAGAGACAAACTTGACATAGAAATAATTTTTATTTGATAAGTTGGCATACAAATAATTGCATTAACATGAGTAATTTTATTCACAAATCTCAAATGCTCAAAAGAACAACAAATTTTCGTATAGTTGGCTAAAATATTTAATGCAATAATGAAATAATAAAATCAACCATTATCATCTTCAAAAGTATCAAAGAGCAATAGTCTCAAGCAACACTCATCGACTCATAATGAAAAAACAACTTCGAACAAGAGATAAAAAACAATACTCTCAATAATGGAATATACATACTGCAATTTTCAGTAAATGAGTATAAACAAATTATAAAACTAGCATAATACGACAATACGAGTCTGAAGTGATAACGAAATTAAAGAAAGAATAGAACTTATCGCGATAAAGTTTAACAAGCAAGACTAAATTTTACAAATTTTTTATGGTTCATATTCAAATTTAGATGAATAAAAGTTATGCAAAATACAGAAGAAATGAAATAAATAATATTAAATCTCAAAAAATTTATATTTATTTATTTATTTTTTAAGATAAAGTTTTACTCTATTAATTCAAAGAAACTAATACAAACTTTAGCGAAACATAAACCTTAACGAAATAGAAACTAAA
>JAYMSZ010001307.1:0-14765 GCA_036897665.1 Pelargonium citronellum | reverse complement strand
CCACGACCTCCTACGTGGAGATGTGTGTCTTGACCATTGCGCCACCCCATAGGGGCAAAAAAAAATTGACATGGTATAAAATTGATTAGTTAAAGTTGCCACATATCGAACAGTTAAGCACTTAATTAGAATTGAAAGATGACACAGGTCGTCAAATTAGGTAGAAACTCATCTTTAATATATATATTAGATTTGTAGTACATTGTATTATGTATAAACTAAATTAATGAACTTGAAAGACATCAATTAATAAAATCACTTACATTTAGCATTCCGAATTATTGAGTGTTAAAATTAATCACATCGTCATATCGCATGTCATGGTTGTATATTCCTTCTCTTACATAAAGAGAGCATCTTATTATATTTAATATCTAACTCTCTTTTTAAAATTTTCTAAAAAGTAGATTCTATTGAAACTCTTCTATATCTCATTCTCACACTTAATCATATGAATTTTCAAACACTAAGTTTCTGCTTAATGGTATACTTCTTGCATTTAAGGAACCAAAACAAATTACCCAAAAATGAAAAAAAAAAGTAGAACATGTCGTGATAAGTTTGACACACGCCACAATAATTTTAAATGAAATTTTAGATTATATAAGCAAAAGTTACTATAATTTTCACTTTATTATATGCTCCATAGTCTATCCCCATTCCCCCACCTCCACCACACACACCCCAAATAAATACAAAAATGTGTATTCTTGATTCTTCTACATAATCATATCCAACCAAATGAAACGACAAAGAACAAGGTCCAATCCATGGCTTCAATTCCACCCTTGGTAGCTTCAAAAAGGTTGGATATGACCAAACTGAGGATAAAGCCATTGGCACTAAACTTATTATGTGGTCTTGCTTTGTTGCATGCATGGCCACACTACCCACTACCAAGCATCCATGAAACTTGTATTGAAACCTCTCTCAATAATACCTCATAAACATCGTACAATTGTTGCCAAACTTGTCAGAACTTATAGACAAATGGGCACATAATAAAAACCACAACATTATACACACACATGTTGCCATTAACTCCTCCTATATATCCAATTGGGAGATAGCTCTCAAAACTCTTCGAAACATGGGTTTGTGCTATCCCACGCAATACCAAAACTGGCACATGTGGGGAAAAAAATGTCCGGAAAAGTTGGTGTTTGGATTCATAATTTCAAAGTTGTCTTTTCTATGAAATCTACATATATCCATATATCTTTCTCTCCCTGCCTTGTGGAGTGTGCAAAAAGTTGTTTTTCAATGTTCTTGATTGCTTCTTGGTCCCACTTTGACAATGATGCTCATGAAGAGAAAACTTCCTCATAATGTTGGGGAGGCTTGGCAAAATTTAGGGAAACAAAGTGCTTTTTCGTTTTTATTGTTGAGATTATTAGAGATTTGGTGCTAGTTTAGACTTTAAGTATAAATGTTTCACTTTTTATTGGCCGCTTTATTTTCTCTTTAGAAATATTGCATTTTCTGGTCTATTTGTACGTAGAGCTGACAATTTGAATCATAATCTGACGCACGACACGAACGTGACATAAAATTTGTCTATTTGATCTTGCACGTATTGTAATTTTGTTTGTTCGTGTTGGACCTCCAAAATACGCAAGCACAATCAAGTAGTCGTGTTGTGACACGTTTGACACACTCACTTATCAAAGATATAATTGTATATAATTTAATCATATAAACGTGTCAAAATTGTTGAGTTGTGTCATGTCAAACGCGTTGATTCTATTGTGCATAATTTATTGGATTCCATTCGTGACAGTTATGTCATGTTAACACGTGTCAAATGTGTCATGATCATGTCTTGTATTCATGAGCGTGTAGTGTTCCTATTAGATTGTGCAACACAACTATATACTAAACATTTTGTGTTTGTAACAAATTGCGTTGGACACAAATAACTTTTAACACAACACAAACAAGACATGCATGCACACGTTGACATCTCTATAGCTACTTGTATGTGTACCTTTTGCCCATAAGTTTTTTCGATGTGTCAATGGAATGCATTAATGGGTCATATATTTGAGAGAGTGATCAGAAATAATATATGGTGAAAAGTCCAAACGAGTAGGCGGGTTTGAAATAGATTATACTGCATGGTTTGATGGATAATGATGTAGTTAGAGTTTGCTTTTGACAATGGAAAGTCTGTATAGTTGTAATTGTACTGTTTTCACATAGCAATAATGATGGTCATTGAATACATTTGCTTCTTGATCAACAAATAAGTGGCTCTAGTAATCAAACGGTACAGTACTACTTGTATATATCAATATATAGTTTTCATGGCAAATTTGGTCGTTTGGGCACAAGATATGTAGGGGTCTTCAATAGAAGATAGGTATGGGTAATGGGTAGGTTATTACCATTGCCACACGTAACGTAACTAGCCATTTGTGTTGGTTACAAAATGCAATTAATAATGTCTTTTTTATTTTTTTATCAGCAACGAGACATCGAACTCGAAGTAACAATGTTTCTCACTCTCAAATGAAGCTTCACTCTAAACTCCACTCCACAAGTCTCACCTCATACCGTCGACAAAGAAGCTCGAACTTGAGACTTCAAAGAGTATCCAAAGTGTTTTAACCGCTTGGCCCAAATTTTTTTTAATAATGTCTGAGTTTTAGTAGTTCTAGTCCAATGAGCTTTATCTCACTTATAAATTAGTTGTCAAATAAATCCTTAACTTGATATGAGATTTTGTTAGGGATACACATTTATTACATGGGCCAACCTTTGCACATTTTATCAAATCGTGTTTATTTTGCCCATGCGTTAGTGTAAGGGTCCTAAAATATTTCAAGTTAAGTTTAAACAATTTTTTATATTTAATTCAATCTCTTAAATCATGCGAGGAAATACACCGTTAAATGAAATCTTAAGAGTATGTTTGGGGAGACACCTAAGATGTGAGAATGGGAAACTTTGTTTTTAGAATTTTACACTACCAATTCTAGATAGAATTTAAGAGAAAATATGAAGTTTGCTCTCTAAAGATTGAGTATAAACTACAATTACAAACATTATTATTGGTGTGTCGCCATGTGATTGATTGATAGTGACGTCACGTGAGCTCATGGGGTGCCTCTTGAAATATCTTTCGCAGGATTCCATTCAGGCTATAATAAGGTCTCCACTTGCCTATCAAGTATAGTCAAATGAACCTTGAGATACTATAAACATATATCATGTACACATGACTTCCGAGCATCTTGTATTGTACCTAGAAATTTATCAATGCCATCAGGAATAATGGATTATAGTTCTTAAGCCACGCACGATGGTGTAATCCCCCTAAGGGTGAGTTTTGGGCACACAACCACATGGGCATGAAAAGTGTGAGGGAACTATGGATGTGCAAGGCGCGCGATGCTTCAACAATGCATCCACGCTTCATGATATTCAGACCTGCGGGCATGGTGCGACGTTGCAAATTGATTTTCAAGTCTAGGCAAATGGGAATTGGTGATATGGAGCATTGCCTGCCCAATCCTATTTTCCTTTAAACTGCATGGGCACTGTGGTGCACTGCTAACCGCAATCTTTTGTCCATTGGATTGCATAAGGGCGTTGTAGCATGGACAAATTAACTTTGCATCGTATTGTTTTCCCGTACCATTTTCTCAAGAATCGTGTGAAGTGTTGCAACATGACCAAACATTACGGTGTTGTTGGCTAAGTGAGATGATCCTTTTCTAACAGTTATTTTGGCCCTAAGGTGGTTTACAAGTGCTCTCACTCTTTGTATTGTATTTCTTATAAGATATCAATCAGAAAATTCAAAATGCATCTTATTATTTTATATGTCTTCCTTATGTATACATTTGTAATTGGGCATCAACCCATGGTTGGTGGACGGGTGACAGGTACCTTGACAAACCATTCACTAACTGGTTATGTCTCTAACGAGCAGACATGTGTGATGAAAATGTTGACCCGCTCATGACAGAACGACTCATAACATTGCTTAACGAAGCTGTTAAACTGTCCGCGTGTAGTATATACATATATATCATTAAAGTGTAACAATTGAAATAGGTTGAGATGGATATAATTGAGAGAAGAGTAAGGTTGGGAAGGAGGACATAATAATAGAGAGGATGAAGTGGAGCATGTGGTTGTGTATAGTATAAGGCTTATTAGGTCATGTGGATAGCCTCCTCTCAAGGGTTCCTAGTCACACCCCAAAACTATGTTCTCTACCACTTCTGGGACCCATCCAATTAACTTCTAGTGACAAGCCACCATGATGTCCATGTTAATTCGCAGGCCATGCCTTCAACTTCAAGCACACCAGTTACGATAATATATACAACATCATAAATGGAATGTTGCACTCTAAATAGAAACTTTTGACTTCACAAAGACTGAGTTTAGAAGACAAACAGCCAAAATTATTGAAGTCTTGGCCTCAAACAAGAAACATTTTTGTGAATACAAGACAAAAACTCTTTATATAAATTCGTCAATGACGTGAACTCCATATATGTGTCAACTCTCGTTTATCACATGCATTATGCCAAGTTATTAGCAATTAATGACAATCATAACTTTGTTAGTTATATGTTGTAGTACAATATATATGAAAGTTGATCACGTAATTTAATTAAATTATGTGTCATGTAATTAATCACCCCCATTTTCACGAATTTGACTATGCATATCTTTTTGTTTAGTTGAGATACGGTTTGTAGGTCTTAAATTACGGCAAGAGAATGCATGTTATGAGTTGACCATTAAAATTTAGTTTTAACGTAAGAAAAACAGTAATTAGCTACAAATTTATTCAATATATTTTATATGTTCTAAAATACGTGTCTATCCTTTTTATTTTGAGAAAAATCAAGAACAAATTTGTTAGTATTGCATATTTACTCTTACATCTTTATGGACATGTGATCTAACAAACTCGAGATATCCTAACTTATTATATGCATAAGGTATAACTAACTTAGTAAGAAATATGAAACAAAACACTTATCTTGGGACAGATGAGTATATATTAGTGGTGTTGAAGTTCAAGTTCAAGCTAGTTGGATCTGTGTTGTGCAACCATCAAGAATAAAACTTATTTGAGTATCGATTGTAGGTCGAATGTGCATCTAAAACGGTCTGTTGCATAAAATAAAAATATGTAGGTCGACCCATATATGTTCTTCGATTCAACCGTATATATTTTGTTTTTTTTTTTCTTGATTGACATAACCAAAACAAATTTCAATCTTTAACATTATAAATTGGGGTTAGTGTTGGGGTTGTTTTAGTTATCAAACACAGTAAGATTGTGAATCAATTTCCCACAGGAGTTGTAGAAGTCACAAACCTCCTGTAAAGAAAACTCTTGTCGAACTTTGCGTACAACTCCATCGTCTGGAAGAAGAGGCTTATTACTCTCACGTTTAAACGACTGTTGAGTTAATTTCTATAGACATATATACGTCTCCGAAAGAGTCAAATCGACATTCCACACATGCACTAAGAATATCACCACCGTATTTACTGCAATGCAATAATGAAAGAAAGTAGATGACATTGATATGCCACCATGAAAAGTGAAAACCACCGCCCCATATCATATGTCCATAAATCAACAACTCACCAACCAAAATACCAAATGACCAAAAACGATAACCCTAACTTATTATTCTCCAACTACGTACACAAAAATGGCATTCTCCATCTCTATCTTTAGCTGTCACCAACTATATATGCTATTGTCTTCGATCGAACATATTATTTTTGTATGAAAACAAAATTAATTCCTACCATTGGTTTCTAATCTAAAAACTGTTGTTGTTTGTGCGTGAAGATTTTTCAAAAAATTATAGAAGCCTATTACTTAAAGAATATGCTCCACGAAGAATAAAAAATTCCCGACAAAAAGGACTGAAAATGTGGCTAAGGCACCATTAAAAGGAGCCAATTCCAACACAAACACGCAAGTTCAAAGGTTGCACTCGATGTTGTTTTCTTAACAATGCTTGTTCGTCTCTAGTCTCTACAAGACCAGCTCAACTTTTGGAATTCCAACAAGACAACTATGTCAATGCTGCGACCTATATCATCCACCTCATGCACCTTGCTAAAGATATTAGTTATGGGCACAGTCATGCTCGTCGATTAGGGTGTGTAACGTGTGCAACCAAAAAAGGTCTTAATATGAAAATGTTCTATTTTTTAGTGGGTTTATTATTAATCTAAGAAAAAGAAAATTGATATGTTCTCAGAGAGTACAGAAATCTACACATGCAGTCGTCATTAAAGAACTTGTGAGATAAAACGTCATTTACTTCTTTTACTAATTTTCATTCTTAATAACAAAATTTCAACATACTCACAAAATATATTTTTTCCAATTATTAAGGACCGACTTTGTTCAACACATGACACCAAAATAATTGGGACGGCCCTGGATAGAGTTGCAAGTATAGGCGCACCTGTGCAGTACCATGTTGTCCCATTCATAGTCTGTTATGTTTCAGTTCAGCCTTGAGTGACAACATGCATATATAATGACAAATTCCAAGTGCTCAACATCTTGGTGAATGGGATGAGCAAGATGTTGACCCAGTCACTTGGTCCTCCATTATACACACCCAACATGGAAAGTACATATGCTAATTTCTATTGCTATGTCAAAAGAAAACTACTTCTACTTATGATTCACAAGAAACAAAACTAAAAAAGTAATTAGTGGAAATTTGGGGATAGTGACATCATATCATGCATCACCCTCTAGAATTAGGAACTATTGTCACTAATTGGTATATATATGTAAATGCTAGCTCAATCCATACATGTGCCAAAAACAAGATAAATACATACCAAGATTCAAGCAAGTTATTTTTTTTTGTTACAACAATCATTGGACTACTGCAGCCTAACTTTGATGACACATCGAACAGAGACCATACCGATCAATGTTTTGCTTCCAAATAATAATTTTAATCAATGAATACGTATCATACCGAAACTGGAAATATGAAGAAGGTGATGCCATTTATCCTACTGACTTGTATTGACCTTTTAAAAGAAATGGTGTGCTAAGATACCTCCAAAACCTTTCTCGGGATACTTCGGGACATCAACTGAATGACTTGAGGTGGAAAATTTGGCAGTTCGGTTGGTATCCCTTCTTTGTTGCAGCCTGTGCAAACTTCTTAGTAGCTATTTCGTTTTCTTCCATGTTGGTTTGAACAAAATACCGCACCCACCAAGTCGAGCTCCTCAATTTAGCCTTCACAAGGTAAACATTTATCAATTTCATAGAAACTGAAACTCATTCATGTGACAGCATCAGTAAGATGTCATAACAGCATAATTATGAGTTCTACTGTTATGTTGAAAAATTATTCTTTGTTTTCCGAAGAAACATATTTACATACTACCCAAGTTCTAAAAGTGGGAGACACCTTTCTTCACCAATTTAACTTTTACGTGAGTGGGAAACACCTTTAATTTAACAAATCAACTTATTCCTCTTGCATTTCCAATGCTTGAAATTTTGGAATGATTGAAAAGTTAACCAAAGAGGGAGACAGAAAAACATACAATTACATAATTTTAACTGCTTAAAGCAAATGAATTTTGAAATTCCAAATCACCTTAGAGTGGCTAGAAAGGCAAGCGGGCACAAATATACAATAGAGCTTCTTCTAGATATTAATACAACAAATTAGGAAAAGACAAAGCTACTAGTAGATGAACCACAACTAGAAAAACCTTTTAAGCTAGAACTACCAGATGCATCATCTAAAATTGTAATTTCACAACAGAAAAATTACAAAAGATGGTCAGTAAAAAATCGGTACTTTAGCAAACCTATTTGAAGATGCTTATCTAAAGCTTAGAAAACTGGACACAAACAAAACTAATTTTCTGATTCATAGATTATGAACACTATTACTTTCTCCAGTCAATGGCAAGCTTAACTTTTAGTAAGCGAAGACAACAAAAAATAAACCATATAACAATAACTAGGGGCAGGAATTTGGATTACAGAACATGACCCGACACAGACACGATGCAAATTAAGCATGTTTGTTTTTAACATTATCATATGTGTTGTGTGTGTGTTGGAAATCCCAACACAATTTAATAAACGTGTTGGATTCTTTTAACACGCACAACATGTCGACACGATTAAAAATAACTAATGAGTTTAAATAATTACTTAATATATAATTAAATGTTTATTATCTTACTTGAAATGTAAATTATTGTCATTAAAATAGTTAATAGGTTGAATAAGTTATATGATCATGTTAGATCAGGTCAACTCCGTTACTCGTGCCAAACGTGTTGAGTCGTGCCACAAACCCATTTATTTCATTTAAGTGTGTTTTGTGTGTATCGCGTCATGCCAACATGTTTATGTTCAACATTTCAACATGATTATTAAACATGTCATGTCAACTTTGTGTTGAACCACATCACATACTCAACTTTCAACACGACACGCTAACACGAACTGTCAACTCAAACTCTAACCGTGGTACCGTATGTGACAACAGGATATACATACTTGCACCTCCAGAAAACTAGTGAATGTTGAACAAAGGATCATTGCTATATGTTGATTTCACAGCCATTTAAAATACTAACAATGCAAGTGCAACCTCGGATCCCTGAACTATATCCTATAGGACCAAATATTGATTTCACAGTTCCAAATTACAATGCAATCATCACTCATTTATTTATCGTCCGTTAATTCACAGTTCACCCGACAGCCACAGCTCAATACTTTCCTTTTTATAACAAAGTCAAAAACAAATCTTGTCACTTTCTGGAAGGTTTAATTTGAAAACTAACTAGATTGGGTAGCAAACAAGTGCACAATCCTGATAGCATTATTATTAGTGCTCATGTAGGCCTCTGAATAGAGTATGACTCAACTCTCAAGTCAACTCGTCTATATACAAATAGCCAACGTAACTCACTTCCTAACAGCATGTGTGGTGTTGCATTCAAGAACAGAACATCATAGAGGTGTAATAAGTAAAAGAACCTAGATCGTGTTTTAACTAAAGGGTTTAAAACAAGTGATTTGGATTCAATTTCAGAAGTTCCAAGTCCATTAGATTAGGGACATGCAACACATAGATCTAGGATTGTCAAGGAAATTAAGACGAGAAACTAATGAAGGTTTTTACAACTAAAATCCACTGGTTAATGAGTTGAACATAACTGATAACACATCCTATCATCATTTCAACCTCAATCGCAATAAAAAGTTTCCAACTTGTTCATGCATTCCGTCGTATGTAAAAACCCTTAGTCCCAGCATTCTAAACCACATCACATAGGTTTGAACACAGAACATAAACCAAAATTCATCTCCAACTTGCAACCTAAGATTGTAAGATAAAAAAATTATAATTCTACAAGGAACAACCACTTACCGCTCTGCCAAATCTGGACACCTCTGCACCTTTAGCCCTCTGCTGAGCTGGATTGCCTACATTGCAGGGAATAAATGTCGTCTTAAGCGAATACAAATTAATTTTGGTAACGCGAGAATTATGACAAAAGCTATGATCACTTCTTTTTTAGCTATTAATGTTCACATAGGTACAGTCTTTACATGTTCTATACTGTTACCGTATAATATCACCATGGACAGAACAAAATTGGCTACTCAATCATAAGGTCACTCCGTCTCTACAGTAGAGTATGAATCAAGCCAACTCCTGTATATGTCTATATGACTAACTGGCTTCCTAACAGCACATAAGGTTAGTATGTACAGGTTAGCTACTATTAACGCAGAGGGACAAATCATCTGAGCCATGATAATTTCACTTTGGCCACCTGGAAATTCCAGCACTTACCGCCACACTTTCGTAAAAATGGAGAGCTATCTACAAGCTAGCTGAGTTATTTCCCACCCCACCTTGAGATTTTTCTGCATCCATCACTAATTAAATGGAAGACATGAAGTGACTAGTAATGAACAGATCCCTAGGAGTCTGACAATAACAAAATGCAGTATGAAAAAGAGCATGTTTTCTAAAGATGCACTTAATCAAAACAAAGCACAAAAGAAAAGGGAGGATATCTTTGTGTAAGACAGTTACAATTTCTCAGTTCAGATGACAACATAAACTCCTTTTACCTGCAAATATGACAACCCCATCAGTTGATACTCTTGCCAAATCTGGAAGGGTTTTGTTAAGGTATCTAGGAGTCAAATAATCCAATGAATCTGATACAATGACAAGAGCAAATGACTTTGGTCTGTATGGAAGAGGAAACTTGATATCAGCCACACGCACAATGCCTTTGCGCACAAGACGTTTGCAGTAAGCATCAGCATCTTCAACATCATATGGTTCAATACCCCAGGCTTCAGTTTCCTCTTCTTTCAACAATTGAGACATCACTGAACATGTATCAGGACCAACGTGTAAAACTTTACGCATACTATCACCGTATGCTTTCTTCAAAACTGGAATTGCTTGCTGAACCTCTCTTGTGCATGAATGATCACCTTCTCATGAAAAGACAAACTTTTAGACTTCAAAATTGAAGAAAAGTGTTAAATGATGATAAATGACAAGTAGCTTCCTAAATATGATGAGAGAAGGAAATATATCAGAAAAAGAGTGCAAAAACAACATTTGCTGATTGCTTTTGGTGCTGAAATGATATGTTAGTTGTAACAACCCAGAAAGTTGGTTCTCAATGCCGATACTGTTCAGAAAGATTTCCTGGAACTAATGTGCACTACAGTCTAGAGTACCATAAATCAAGTGAGATTATTTGCTAGTTGAAGTATACCCAAAAAATAAAAATAAAAAGTTTGAAAGGAAATGCCTGTAGCTAAAACCTGGTATATAAAAAATAGAATAGCAGTAATGGGGCATAAATACTGAACACGAAACACCATCCTTAGCAAAAAGAATCTCGCATAGCGATTAGTTAACCATGAGCTTTCATCTAATTACTAAGCAACAAAAGAGGTGGAAACTATCCCACTTGCAATAAAAGGATTATACAGTGCATTAATCACTCATGTCAGTCTAATAACTCGTGCATATGTATCAACCACCAGAAGACTACAGACAAATAACTTAATGAAACAAGAGAAAAATCATTAACAAATATCATTTATATAATTATTTTTCAAAAAGGATATACGCATATGGAATACAGAAGTGCAAATTTTATAAATTAAGTAGTTTCTAGAACATAGGAAGAAGGCAAAACATCTATTTAGGCCAATAAAATGCAACCATATGGAATAAAGAAGTGTTCATTTTATAAACTTAAGTAGTGTCTAGAACATAGGAAGGGGCAATCACATGTAACTTTGAAGCATTCACAGTTAGGTTTGAAAGTAAAACACCAGAACCCACATTCAGTCCATTGCAGTTATCCTCTTCTAGAAGGTGGGCATTGTGTTTTATGCACTCATTATTCCTACCCCTATCTTCAAATTTTCTCTTCAATAATATCATCAACTATATATTCTTCAAATTTTCTTAACTAGAAACTACCCCTCAGTATTGCTTTGAGTACTCATCCTGAGATCAGTTATTGCAGACAAGCTGTTCTGATTGATGAGGAATGCCCTCTTGCGCATATCATCCTGTTAAGATTGGATACGGAAGAGAAGGGGTAGAGATAGGTCCTGCCCCTTGTTTGGACGAATTTAGGAGGAACTGGGAGATACAATTGTCCCTCTATCTTCCTTGTGACTCGCTTTGAAATACTTACAAAAATGGGAAATCATGAGAACCACATCAAAGCTATTTAACCTTTTCAAATCCCAATTTTACCTCTCAATAACATATTTAAGCTAAAAGGGGTAATGACGTAATGTTAAGTTATATTATCATCATCTTCCTCCCTACCCAATCAAATCATGGGCTCAACTAAAGAACATCATGGTAATTGTAATAGCATTTCAATTGTTAAGAATTCCAGCTTACAATGTGGAGAGAGTACATCCCTAAATGCCGAAAGGAACATAAGGGATAATGTCATTCCTGAGAATATCAAACACGTTCACTTGGCTGTTAGCATTTATTAGTTGAAGAGAAACTTCCTTTTCTTTTCCCTTTTTTTCCATTGTGGACATGCCAAATTATGTAGGCCCTGTGAAGTATATCAATTTAGTGCTTGTTTGGGAACTCCAAAGACAAAAAATCTATTAAGGTAAAAGGAGGTAAAATAACTTTTTCGTATCTATAGCCATTTTGGTGATTGTTTGAAAAACAATTGGTGTAGAAGGAGTTTCAAAGTGTATTTTAAGATTATGCAATTACCAAAATGAAAATGCTTATTAATAATATATATATATATTTAACTATATTAATGGTTATAAACATAACTATATTAGTAGTCGACCAGTCGACCGTGGAGTTAAGCTTCAATGGTCGACCATGGAGGTTTGGTGGTCGACAATACTCGGATCGGAAGATTCAAACATATATGTATAATAATTTTAAATAAAATTTTATAGGATAAATATACCTATAAGTATGAAGAAGAAAATAAATTATACTAAAATAAAGTAATAAATAACTAAAACGAGTCCAGAATACTTAAAACAGCTAAAATGAGTCCAAGCAGTCACTGACTCGCTGCTGCAAAGATAATGACCACTACAGCCCCTACACGTAACTCTCATGTGATAATTTAGGTCTAAATCTCTCCTATGTGAGTCTCCCCTTTTATATAGAAGGGGATCACTTCGTCTTCTCCATAGAAATCATAAAGAAGAAGAAAAAATTCAAAGTTCATGAGTTGGATTTCTTCAAAACTTTTCACATTCTGAATCGGGATGTCACACCCAAAGCAGAAGATTCGTGCAAGATTCATGTCATTCCAAGATTCAAACATGATTTAGAATCTTTTAACCTCTGAATCGTGAATCATATCGGGAATCAGATCGTGAATCGGGATTTTAAAACCATAAGGTGAACTATACCAATTTATCCACAAATTAAGGAAGTATGCAAAAGTAAATGCAAAATCATTCAGGCTAGACTAGGACTAATCTTGTCATGAGTAAAGATTGATTATAACATTGCAAGTTGATACTGAGTTTGTGATGAAATTCATTGACTGAATTACTTATTTTTTACTCAAGATTCAATAGGAAATAGAATTTGTAAGGAGTTCTGTTTGTGACGCGCTTCCTCTACAATCACAAGATCCTTTGAATTATAATTATAAAATTTCAAGCCAATATGCTTATCAAGTTTCCTTCTAGAAATAGAAGTCTTTCTCTACTTTCAAAAGCACTGGGAATGAAAGGTTGACAAATAATTCTACAATGTCAAATTACTTCAGATTACCAATTGTTAGTGAAGTGCAACATACACATGCATTTAGTGAGGGAACATGGGTTTTACAAGGTTAACGAGATGAATGTATACAAGTATATGATATTGTCATCAAACAAATACAAGTTAGAAGGTTATGTGGTCCTTGGATGTTTACCCAACATAAGTTTACTTTTATTTTTACACACTTCACAGGAAAATGAAATAATAGAAAAGTAATTTTTATTTTCAACACACATCAAAAATACTTTCAAGTATAACCTACCAGGCCTAACAGGTTTTATCACCATGGTTACTCAAGCGTGTCATTTATGCCAGTTTAAACTTCCAAAAAAAAAAAAAAAATTAAATCATAATATTAATATGTTGTGCACATGAGATTAAGGTGACTCCAATTTACCTTCAACTTTGATATAAGCCTCTATATTAACACCATGTCCACCTATCATGCAAAAACAAAACAAAACAAAACAACAAAAAGTAAACTTCAGTAAACAAGAGAACAAGTTGCACTGATGAATTAAGTTTCACAATCATAATTTTTTTTAACGAAATAGTGCAAAATTAATAGCTAGAAGGACAGATTAGCTTAAAGGAGATGCTACTAAAGATTGGATATGCAGAAGGAAAGAGGGGAGCCTTTAGCCATAAAATCATAAAAATGTAGCTAAATATCCTAGTAGGCAGAAAAGCTAGGTGCTTCACATTCCATTCTTTAAAAAATAAATAAATGATCCTTGTTTAGTTCGCTTAAAATACCAACACCTATGCCCAGAGCTGCGCCTAATCATGCTTGCTATGTCACAAGAAACCCATTATATCAAAAGCTTCAAAATACACATTCCAGTAATTGAAGAACAAACCTGAACCGCTGTAAAAGCAGACAATACAAAACAATGCTCCCTGAAAGAAGTAACCATAAATAAGTGAAATTTAGCAGACACTCCCAGAATCGAATACAACAGCACAAACAAGTATTGAACTGTACCACGACAATGAGGGCAACTAGAGCCGGAGAAAGTCTCGATTTGGAATGAAACAGACCCCACACTCCGCCGTCCCCGTGCCGGCGGGAAGGTCCGGACTTCCTGGACATGGTCACCAAAGCTACTGATACACACCTATAACCAAACAAAAATTTCATAGGATTCGCTTCAAAGGCATCGAAAATAAGATGATTTAAAGTTTTAAACCCTCAGAATCCGAGTGCAGATCTGCGCGAGAGATAGAGGAAGTATATACCTGGAAATATATTGTGAAGACGAGAACGCATAGCCAGAGAGGTGGAAGGTAGAGGTGTTGGATCTGAATTGCTGGGAAAATGGGATTTGATTAGAAGAGTGAAGAAGAAGAAGAGACACTCAACGGATAAAGTGGCGCGTTAATGTGTCGGCTGTAATATCCAACAGCTTCGATGGGGGTGGGAGGGGTGGGGGGGGGGCTTTG
>JAYMSZ010001306.1:0-14771 GCA_036897665.1 Pelargonium citronellum | reverse complement strand
ATGCTGCACCTCTCTCTCTCTATCTCATCTACATTACTTTACTAGCCGCAACACACTTCACTCCACTTCACTTGTTTTCAGCTGTGTTACTGTGTAAATCAATTGATTGTTGGTAGCTGATAATTATCCTATTTTGGTTTGGTATCGCTGATTGCTGAGAGTAATGAAAATGAAAATAGAATTTCTGAGAGTGGATTTTGGGCTTACAGAGAAAATTGAAAGTTTTCTCTGCTGGATTGATGTTTCGGTTAGCTGCTACTGTAAATTAGTATGTATGATATTGCTAGATGTTAGCACACATCAGTCTTTTTTTTGGAGGGATTTTTCCAAGTTGATTTAAATTTTTCCGGTTTGTTGTGTTATTTTATCTTGATATATCAATTGGTTTCTGATAAATTGAAAGAAAAAGATTTGAAGTCAAGTTTTCAGTTGTAGATTTTTTGTGGTTTTTCAGCCTGAGCCCCTTTCAGTCTTGATCTTTTGGTTCACAAAACAACATGAATCTGTTTTTTCTTCGAATCCAAATGAAGTTCTGATTTTTCTGCCTTAATTACTTTTTAAGGACTCATTTTCCAAACAAATGATGTTGTGTTGTTTCACTGGTTTCCTAGGTAGTAACCCTTGGTTTCATTGGGGCCATTTGTGGAATAAGAATTATTAGAAATGATATAATCAAAGACTTTATGTTGGAGATTCTCATTTGAGGCTGCTAGCTGAGAATATATTAAATTGCTAATTGAGTATAGTTATGAAACCCATATGCTAAAAATCTCATATTTGAGATGATTCTTTCAAATATCCAGTTCTGCGCTGCTTTTATTGTTAAATTGTCAGTGAATGGGTCCATTCTTTTCGTGTTCCCCTAAATTGGTATATTATCAACATTCATTATAGGGAATCAATAAAATGGGTAGGAGTCTGCCAGGCTTATGCTTAATCCAGTTTGTCTGGCTCTCCTCTTTATTTGTTTTAACTATTTGTATGTATATTTCTCGTGTTGTCAAACAATCATTGGTCTGCTAGTTTTGGCAAAATTGATGATGTTCTGGTCCAACGGTTGAGTTCCCGAATTGTCTTAAAATGTTAAAGATGAGGCAGATATCCTACATCTGGTGTTAGTCCGTTGACATGTTTGCTTTTTTTTTTTTGAGGGAAGACATGTTTGCTATTAAAGGTGATGATTTACTACATGGGGATTGAAGATCATTTCTTTTTGGTTGGTTCAGTTTTTAAAAGCGTGAGTCACATTTGAAGCACTAGGGCCCTCTGGAGTCTAGGCACAATGCACACGATGAGGTGCGGGGTTAAAGTTCGCTATTTTATACATTTACATAATTAATAAATATACGATTTCGGAAGGCTATTGATGATGTTATTAAAGAAAATAACACAATTTATATTTTTCACAATATGCAATAGATATAGGGGAACTATGTGTATTATTCTTACCTGGTGGGAAATATGTTGATTTGATGTTATGGTTCAAAATGACGAATGAATAGAGTTTATGCATTATTTTATAGTTTAGATAAGTTAATGAAAGTGAATGATTTTGATATTTGTAATGCTTTGGAATTGATTTATACTACATACTGTAATTAAGAGAGATTGATGAAAATAAATGGCTTTGGTTATTGATGTATGTTGAGTTAGTTGTTGAATGTTTACATTTTTGTAGTAAAGTTCACATATCAGGCTTTTGAAGTTTCCATAAATTCTTTAGTGCTAAAAGGTTACACTCTGATGAAAATGGTTTCCCTGTTTCATTTTCCCAATTCAGGTTTATTGTAATGCAATTTTGCTTCGGGTCCTATTAGAGTTGGTCTTGTTCACTGCCATTTTCATTTTTACCATTATTCTCCCAGCTTCAATTTCAGTTTGAATGCAATTAAACATTCACTAAAGTCTTGCTTTTGTTCAGCTTTGACGTGTCTTAAATTCACTCTACAGATGCATTTTAGTGGACGAGACTGATCGTGTAGTTGGTCATGAATCTAAATACAACTGTAAGTAGATTTTATTTGTCATCATCCGGGGGCGTAATTTGAAATCATCTGATGTCATTCAATATTTTCCTATTGCATATTTTCTCTTTAATAACATTATGGACTTATAAAGTATCTTTGGTAAAATATTTCTCTGTCATGCTAGCGATTACTAATGACATTTCTCTATGATAATAGTATTATTAATTGTTAGTTTTCATCTTGTAGCTCTTTTCTATATGTTTCTTGCATGCAGTCTTGAATTTGGCTAATTTTTCAAATAAGCATCCACTCAAAAGATGTATATTTCTCTGTAATAGTCAAACTTTTTATATCTGTTCAAGTCATTCAAGGAATGAATGTCTAGATTTAGGTAATTATTCGAAGTTGGAAACTATGACATTTTCACGAATGCTTCCTAAATTTGAAGATAGGTGGAAGTAATGATACTGTGATGCTGGTTAGATACCATCGGTTCCGAGCTTAATTATAAATGAGTCAATAATTTACCTGTAAACTTGAGATTTCTCGTATGTTTTATTTTCCTCTTTCTGAAGCGGACACAAAAGAAAGAAAAGGAGTATTCTATTACTAGGTTTCAAAATTTTACATTGTGTGACTTACAGTTTCGTTCCTTCACCTACATTTCATGGGAACTAAATAGTGTGTTGGGTCTCAAATTCCTTTGCACCTCTTCCTCGTATGATTTGGACATAAATTTGGCATAAAAGTATAACCCTCTGCGTGTAGACATGATATCACATTTTTCCTGCTGTTTGATGATGAACTTTGGGTGTTTTATAATTTAATGCGTCTTGAAATGTGCAGGTCACTTGATGGAAAAGATTGAATCTGAAAACTTGTTGCATAGGGCTTTCAGCGTATTTTTGTTTAACTCAAAATATGAATTGCTTCTTCAGGTATGTAGTTATTTAAATTGATGGCGTGGTAGTGGTATAAATATTGGAACCTAACATGGCTATTAAGGACATACCATTTCTGACCTTTATTATTTTGGAGAATATTTTTAACTGATTGTCCTATAGAGTTAGAAAATGTTTTTTAAATTAATCAATTCTCTTTAATAGATATTGAAAAAGAAAGATACATAAAATAATATCTTTATATTTCAGGGTTAGAGTGATCAATGGCGGAGCCAGAAAATTTAGCAAGGATAGGCACAATAATTTTTAAATCTCATTTAAACCATAAAACTCACTTGAAATACTAATAAGTTATATCAAAATTATAATACAACTACTAATTACGTTCTAGAATGACTACAAAACTCCTCTACGAGTTCTCATGTTCTGAAAATGGTCCATAATAACATCATTGCTAACAGTAGCAAAAAAATTAGACTCTATATATGTAACTAAACAGTCGTTTAACCATTGATCTCCCATTCGATTTCGTAACTTTTTCTTAACAACATTCATAGCAGAGAAGACTCTTTCAACGCTGGCAGTTGCAACAGGTAAAACCAATGTCAACTTCAACAATTTGTAAACAAGTTGAAACACCTCATCTTTTTTTGTCTTCACCATCATTTTTGCAAGATCTATAAGACCTTTCAAGTCTTGAAATTCTGGATTTGCACGAACATTGCAAATATATGAATCAAGTTGAAAGCCAAGAATCTGAAGATCCACATGAGTAAAGTCACAAGAATAAAACTCGGCAAGTTGAAGCAACCTTTTTTTGTCAAATGCCTTAAAAGAATCAAGAGGACTCAAGCATGCCATACAAAGTAATAATTCAGTAGTAGATTCAGTGAACCGAGTATTCAACTCTTGAATTTGATGATCTATAACAGAATTGAAGAAGTCATACCGATAATGATGCAAGTTTGTAAACTCTTGCGCATTGCGACGTGATCTTCCCAATTGAACAAATATATCATCCATATTAGGAACAATGATATCTTGTGAAGAGCAAAATAACGATACCTCACTCATAAAAATATCCCATTTATCTTGTCTCATCACTTGAAGTTGTATCTTTGTAGACCGAACTAGTTCCATTGCATTCACTATATCTTGATCACTTTTTTGCAAGGAGTTTGACAAGTCATATGAAATTCCCAACATATCTCTCACCAAATGCACAGAAAATACAAATTCAAAAGTTCTCATTTTTTCAAGCAACATTGATGCATGCCCTCTTTTTTCTCCATATTCATCATCACATATACTCTCAAGTGTAATAAGCACAGATGGATATAAATGAATCAAGTTTACTAGTGCATGAAAATGAGAACTCCAACGTGTATCACCTGGCCGTTTAAGAACTCTTTCTTGATTCAAACCTCTTCCGGTTGTGAGCTCTCCACATTCAACCGCTTTAAGAATTGTACTTGCTTGTGCTTCTTTAAGAATGTCACAACGTTTAGCCGAGCCTCCAACAACATTTGTAATCATCGAAACAAGACTAAACATCAAATCCAACTGAACATGCTTCTTAGCAACACCCACCAATGCAAGTTGTAATTGATGAGCAAAACAATGGATATAATAAGCGGATGCATTTTCTTTTAGAATGAGAGCTTTTAATCCATTAAACTCACCTCGCATATTGGTTGCACCATCATATCCTTGTCCACGTAATTTTGATGTACTCAATCCGAATCTTAAAAACATAGCATCAATTATTGCTTTAAGAGTTAAAGCATTGGTATTTGCAACATGAGTAATTCCCAAAAAGCATTCAACAACCTCACCCCTTTTGTTCACATAACGCAAAACAATTGCCATTTGCTCTTTCATAGAAACGTCACGAGATTCATCAACTAGAATTGAAAAGAATTCATCACCAATATCCTTTATAATAGCATTTGTAGTTTCCATTGAAGCAGCACATACAATGTCCTTTTGAATATCAGGGGACGTCATCTTATGATTTTCTGGAGCATTTTCCAAAATAGCCTTGTTAATCTCATCGGAATTGTTTGCAAGAACCTTGAGAAACTCAAGAAAATTTCCTTGATTCTTAGAAGAAGAAGTTTCATCATGTCCTCGAAATGCTAATCCTTGTCTCAATAAGTATCGAATGGCTTCAAGAGACGCATTTAGCCTGATTTTGTACTCCTTGCGAGAAAGATCCGAATGTCTTGCAATTACATTCACAACATGTTGTTTTGGACGTAATAAGTTCTCACCTTTCTCAATGGCCATATTATGGGAACTACATTGACCACCAATATGCTCGCGCAGCTTCTCAGGCATTTTCCAATTTCTAAATCCAACAATAGTGAATGCATCCCACCCATGTGTCGCTCTCTCATGGCCAAAAAGATAACAATACAAGCAAAATACAGCATCCTTTTCCACACTATACTCCAACCACCCCTTGTAAATGTTGTACCAACTTTTATTAAAACGTCTTCTTCTATTTCCAAAATTACTCCATGGAAATTTAGTAAGTTGCGGTTGACATGGGCCTTTCTGCAAGTATGCTCTCCGGACAAGGTCTTTTACATTTACATGATAAGAAGAAATTGGAGGTCGAAGACCGGGATCACTCGGAAGATTATCTGGGTTAAATTCAACAGTCTTCTCACTATTGTCGCAAGTAATTGCCTCTCTTGCACTTGTGTTTCCAGATAAATTGGATTTTTTTATCAGAAATTTATCCATCTTCAGATCTCCTATATTATATACTTTAGTAATTAATAAGCAATAATATGATAGTCATTTATAATAAAAACCCTAAAATATACACCAGCAAAAAAAATTACTATAAAAAAACAATGAAAATTGAAACAATATATAAAATTTCTATACAAATATAAAACATTTAACTAAATGAATCAAACAATATATTAAATATGTTTCATAATAAAATTTTAAAACTACACAACAAGTCAACACTCAACAATATTAAAATTCATAAAATCAAAAGAAAAATTTACCTTTGTTTCGAAAATAGAGTTGATTGAGTGGATGAGGATCAAAGAATAAATATAAGTGGTTAAATAACCCACCAAGCACCACTGCACCAGCAAGGCAGCAACTGAAACAAAATGAGGGCAGACGGCAGAGAGAAACCAAAAGAGTTAGCGAAGATGGTTGTTTGATAAAGCTTCTCAAGTTATATGAATAATATAATAATTAATTGATTGATTTGGGCTTAACTATTTTATTGATTGGGTGGAATTTAAATTTTAAATTGGGCTGACTTTTGTTATTTCATTGATTGGGAGTTGGGCTAGATTAAAATTTTAAATTAATTGGGCTAGCAAGTCATATGAGCCCAATTAATAGGCCAATATTAAAAAAAAACTGACAGAGCCGTGCTTCGAACTCACGCCCTTGGAGATATATAGGACATACATAACGACTAAGCACGCGCCAATTTTTTAAACATTTACAACATAAAGAGTATGTACGTATATTTACCAAGAGCATAGACTGGACCAATGCATATGATGGCCGGCACTTGACTCCGCCATTGGGTAAGGTATTTGTTGGCTACTATTTCATAAAGTCGAACCAAATATTAGACTATATACGAACCAACAGTATTATAGTAGAAATACAAAATCTCACACATTGAAAACAGGAAAAAAAAGGCATGTTAATGGCAGGAGTCGAACTCGGGTGACATAGGCACAAGTAAGACACCTTTACAAGTGAAGCAGAACGTTATTCAAGATAAAGAATATGAGAAAATATATATTTGTGGGGTACGCATTGGCATATGAGGCAATACTGATGTATCCGCCAGTACTGGAAAAAGTAGTGACATTCAATGAACATGTAGTGGACAAAGTTAGTAATGTGGAAACTAAAATCCTTGTAGAGTAGCCACGCAAAATTATATAACCGATTAGTACGACACCCATACAATATATTTTATACAACAAGGGGCAAACTAGTAGGGGGAAATAAACTTCTGCTGACAGACTGTTGGTTTGGCACAAAACCACAAAGGAATCGCAAAAGAAATTAGATAAAAGGCCACAGACTTAATGGCTTTGGTGATGTACATCAAACCAACATGCTAAATGGTATAGATGTTGGTTGGCGGACATCAGCCATATATATGAAATATGACCAATAAACATAATACTGTTACTTCTAAATATAACTATCACAACATGGCAGTCGGGTTTCATTTGAGTGAATCCTCGAACAAATTGAGCTTCTCAAGTAAGACATGCAAACAGTAGTTAGCATCATCGAACAACATTTCTTTTAGAAGGGAACGACGTAGCAAACCAGATTCTGTATCCTTTGGAAATACATGGCTGAGATTGCCTGCATCACCATCGTACAATTTCATGAATTCTATGACAAACACACCACAGTCGTCCCTACATTAGGAATGTAATTGATGTGAGTGGAAATGCGGTTGAACACAAAGCATTACAAACGGTATGGGAACAAAATTAAACATAATAAGATGGTAATACTAGTACCCGTTAAGTTGGACTGGAACACGAGGTTGCAACAAGGGCCAGGTAGAGGGTACTGTAAATTTAGATGGAAATGGCTTCGATGGTGACCGGTCGATGAGATCAGACATGGCGGAAACTTGTGACAATGAACAACAAGGAATACAACAATATAAGCAGTTGTTATCGAATACGGAAAGACAAATACAGATCGGACAAACAAATTGCATTTCGATAATACATACACATCTGAGAATGAGTTCAAGAAATTCGGGGTCGTTGTCTCCAATTCCGCTGCCATCAAAGTACTTATCGATGCTGTTCAAGACTTCAACACAGTGTCCAGTTTTGTTGATGACAATAAGGAACCAATGTTTTTTGAATAGTGCTGGAGTCATGATCTGCATGCAAATACATTTTTAAGGTAATGTAAAAAACCATCTAATCATCAGTCATCATTGAATACGTATATAAAAGGCAGTAAAGACGGAAGACTGACCACATCACAATCCATTAGAGAAACACCAGTGAAGGACTCCTTGTACCAACATTCCTGGATGATTCCACAGTTCCACTTATTATGGAACATAGCAGATGGAAAACCCGGCGATCCTGAAGACTTGCCCATTTCCATAACCATTATTTCCTGCAAGATGAAAAATACGGCAAGGAGGAAGGATAATATGGTCACTCAGACACTCACACGTCACACCAGCGATATTTGAAAAGTGACATAACACGCAAGTCGAACACTTTATATTGTGTGGTGTAAGAAATAATAAATAATGACAACCAAACCGTGAATGAAATGTTGCATATACACTCACTGAAATAGTGGATGGCAGAATCCACTTTTTATGAGACAAATTGAGGCTGGAATGATTGATCTAAGATGCTGCGTAATCAATAACCTACACATGGGTGCCAATAGACGCAGCATTAATTAAAGGTAAAAGTATTACGTAACTATGATGTAATATGTGGATATGGATAAAATAAAATAAGGAATAAACTTACAAAATTTGATACCCACAGACATGGGTTGATGAACCTCCGAGCTGCACCAAGGTCCATGATATGAATGTCCATTATAGCACCAATGGTATCAAATCTATGGAAGTGAATAATAACATATGCTTAGGTTAAATGTGGAGCATTAAATGACAAAGTTATGGGAACGAATTATTAGTGTGTAACATGAACACCTACCCGACTGATTTTTGAACATAATCAATTAAAACATCCCCCTGATGCTTCCGCGCCCACTGCACCGTAAAAGAATCGATGCGGAGAGGAGGTCCAAAAGAAGGTGAATATTGACTACTACTTGACATATGAAATGCGTTATGTGTGGGTTTTGTAACCTTTAATTCAGTAGATGAATCTAAAACAACTTCAACCGGTTTTATGAAGTCATCTCCTTTAACAGTTTCACTGTCATGACCATCCATGTCTAGACGCCTTACTACACCAGACTTCGTATCAGACTTAATTAAATTGTGGGATTGGGTGTAGTAGGAGGTAGGCATGGTTTTCGGAGAGGTAAGGAACAATGGCGATACAGTCTTCTTTTCTGACAAATTGTCCTTCTCAATACTACAAGACTGAAGCCAATCTTCACCTTCGTTGACACGCTTCTCACTTGGGACTTGAACGACAACATCTTCTCCAAATGTCCAATTACAATCGCCTAGGGTGCATGCAGTTTTGTATTCTGAAGTTGTTATGGTTTCAATGAAAGGAACAGTTATATCAGTGGCAACGCATGGGACATGGGGACTTCCAATATGAAAAGATTCGGACACATCAAACATTAGGTACGCCGGATCACTATGGAAATCGGGAGAGTAAGATAAGTCGGTCATATATCTAGCAGAAATGGCCAGGGGCAATTCATCTGTCAATTTGGACTCAACATTTGGAGTCTGCGGAACAGAAAACGAATCCCCTGACAGTTTACGCTTTCTTTTAATTAGATACACCGATTGTGGAGGTTCCGTAGGCTTCGGAACAGGCCATGTCACTTTTCGGGAAACCTAAATAAATAACACCAAGGCAAAGTTTGTGAGAACACATGGACAAGTAATCATATGTCATTGAAATGCATATGAAATGAAGCGGTGGAGTAATGCATTGTATGTTAGCGGAAAGAATTCAACAAATGGTATTGTATTAGGCATGACATGAAGATGGTAGAGTAAGGAAGAGTTGTTTAAGAGGAAAAATTGAATATATTGTATTCAAGGTGAAAAAAATGGTGTATACGGGATCAGTTCCTTGTGCCAAAAGTTTGTTGATGGATTCCATCTGACGCATGGAATGTAAGTAACTGGCTATTGTATCAGTATTCCAAAAAGTCAGGGGAGTTTCCAATTCATAACCGATGTTAGCTTCTGGGAAGTAGTGCTCCAACACAAATATCTGCACAATAAATTGAAATGCTGAATGACATACATGAGATTACTATGAGAATGCAATGCAAAAATTGTACAATTACGTATGAGCGAGACCAAGCATTACTGGCTTATTGATTATGAATCATGTTATAAACACTTACTGTCAAAACTGGCACACATCCACCCAATAAACTGCGTGGTGGACCACAGGACTTTATCGAATCTGGAGTGCCGGCCATCATTGATCGAGGTATGCCTCGGAAGACAATAATTTCTTCCACGAGGAAATCGAGAACCAACTTCGCCCAATTAGCAGTGGCTCCATGACGGACACCCTGGAGGAGTGGGAGCACGTAGTGCATGGCATCAAAGGAGGAGGTTGTTGGGCATAGAAAGGTCGTTATAGCAAGGAGGGTAAAATCCTCCAGGAACTCGTTGGAATTGATTCCCCTGTGCGATTCTACAGCCGCAACAAGACGATCCGGCGAGAGAGACGGATATCTTCTAATGTAAGTTTGCTTTAAATGAGGCTCAGTGAAATGTCGCGAGATGGTTGTACCAGAAGATGATAATCCAAGGATTCGGCCTACATCCTTTGAGCAAAGGGCGTAGGCGTTCCCATGAATTGACACCGTTCGTGGTGCAGGTTTGAAATCCTTGCAGATGCGAACAGCATCCTCATGTGCCACATCTAAAGACCCGATGTTCAATATTGAGCCAAAACCAATATCACGAACTCCTTTAGTCTGAGATTCTGATAATCTGATTGAGGACAAAGTCCTAGGATTGCAGGTGCATGATACGAATTCCTGAATGCATAGGGGAATGATTATAACACATTAAAGCACTTTAGCTCAATATTAACGAAAAAGAATGCTTGTTGTTGGACCCAAAAATAGCAACACACACTGTACCTCAACTTGCTTCTTGTCTCCCATTGCGTATCGCTGCTGCACATTGGACAACAAATTGACGAAGACGAAAAAGAAAACCATACTTCAGTGTCAAATGAACATATTAACTTTTATTCCGCATCATTAACATAAGCATAACTGACACATATATTTCATACGGGTCATAGATATTTTTGGCATTCACATAGCATCAGTGTGGAAAGCATAAGGACATCAGATTATTGCAATCTCCCCGCGTTGGATGTGAAAAGGAACCCATGTAAAAACCAGTAATTATAACATCTATGTGAATAACTATTGTAGTTATGGATTTAAATGAAGGAAATTTCTTGGGCCAGGATGGTTTGGCACCTAAAAAACAAGTACATGGGCCAGAGTCCAGTAGCTAGTCATTTTGACATATATACAGTACTAGAAAATATGGATTATATAAACAACATCATGTTGTACATGAGCAAACAAGGACATACCACATATATGGCTTGCGATGCAAATAATATACACACTGATCTTATCTGTGCTGGTTGAATTTGATCAGGAAAGAAAATGAAGTACAAAATTGGTCGTTCAAGGCAACATCAACAATAAGTAAAACAAGTACTGAATAAACTGAAGCAAGTTGGAATAACATTTGAGGAAACCCCAATTTATATAAATTTGTTTCACTTCAATAGGGTTTGCAAAAGGGATGGAAACCATTTGTACTTACAAATAGGAACCACACAAATGAGTTTAGTGTATACGGCCCAATTTTAGATTAATCGGCCCTTCACGAAACCACTAAACCAACGGTGTTGTGTTACCATAAATGCAACAGAAATGAAAAAAAATTTGTACATAGTATTATGGACAAATTAGCATTCATGCAAAAATTAGTACATAATAAAAATTTATGTAGTCATATGAAAACGAAACATACCTTCAGTTGCTTGATTCCACAAGTTTTTGTTGTTTCAAAGACCAAATGGTGTAGAACCCTTAATGGGATGTGAAGAAGAAGAAGAGCTCACAAACGCTCTGTGAAATGCTAAACAGCAAAGCAAGTCTACTTACATATCACTTCTCACGTATACCAAAGCACAATATCTTGCTGATTAGAAATTAAAAAGATTTGGTTATATGTTTTGTTGGTTTTGTTGCTTCTAATTTCGGATTATATGTATGTATGGATAAGATCCAACATGGTCATCAAATGCATAAAACCATCAATAACCCAACCCAAATGGTCCCACGTGGTGAGTTTAGATGCATAGTGCCGAGGACGATTTCATTAGAACGTAATTTGAATAGTAATCTAGTTGTTGAACACCAAGATGTTATGAACAGTGCAGCAATATTTGAGGACACACACTAATTCATAGGAGACATTGCAGGTTGTAGATACAAATAGGAGTTGTTGTGAGTGAGAACAAATTATTTTTCCCAGCACCACTTAATGTTAGAACTTTCAGTCTCATTGTCGTAGTAGATATGTTACCGAAACAGTAACACTAATTGTACTGATATGAAAATACATTATATTTAAATAGTAACGAGTTAGGTGAAATACGGTTTTGAAGTTGGAAAGGGAAATTATGGGTAAGATTCCTATTTCTTTGTTTCTAGCCTAAGAATCTAAGCCAATTAACAATGGCTAAGATTTCTCAAACTGTAAAATAATAAAACAAAAAATATATAAAAAAACACTATTATTTATCGGCCATTCCCACCATCTCCAGGAAGCTCCGGATAGCTTCTGTTTCGGGACTTACAGATGGCCGGAGTGGCTCTTGTGTGTGAATGATATAAATTTTTTATATGTAATATACATATTATCGTTATAACTACACAATTACTAGCAACAAAATAATACTATTTCATAGAAACGTAAAAATATAAGGTAACCCGACACGAGAAAACAAAAACACAGTGCATATGAATTCTTTGCATTAACTTCATGTAAGAAATATGAGTATCGACAAATACATGTAATTGTAAATTCGACACATTCAATATGTATTTTTACAATAAATTTCAATCAACATAAAATAACACACATACTAAACTGAATTAATTCTCCCGTTTGGAAACGTTTTTTTGTTATGGTTTGCCACTAATTAAAAATTGTCAATAAAAAAAAAGTTAAAGTAACTAATTTCATATATTATGAATCAATGGTGTCTTTCAATAATATAATGCTTACTATAATTCACAATACTCTTATAATAGTTCCAAGTTATCGGCACCATTTTCATATAGGTCCAGCCTGATGTGTGTTTAAATGGGTCACAATTGCCTATTTCAAGTTGGGAATGAGGTTACATGAGTATTTTCGGAAAAAACAATAAAGTTTAAAAATTATTTTTCCTTGTTAACTTCTTCCCGTTAGGAGGACATAGGCCAACAACCTTGTTTGTGTAATGTACAACTGTTGTGCCATAGAAAAATCATATTAAACACGACTTTGGTACCATGACAAAAACATATCAGTTGACTTCATATTTTATACGGTCATTTTGATAATCGAAGCAGCGCATGTAACATTGCTTAAACAAAATACTTCAAAACCCTCATGGCGTCGTTCCCAACCACACCATAACAACAATTTAGATGATAAAATCTGCCTTATTGTTCCACTATCACCATTAACGTTAACCTGATTCAAGTCCAATGACTTGCATGCAGTGGCGGACCCAAGGGTGGGCCATCATAGGCATGAGCCCACCCGTACAGCTCTGAAACATCCCACGGCCCAAAGGACCAAAGCCCAAACTTAGTTCATATCAACCAATAATTTTTTTAGTTTAACTATCCAAGGCCCAAACGCAATTTACAGTCCTTCACAACCATAAAGGCTATATCTGCATTTTTCAAGTAAATATAAGCCCAAGCCTAACAACCAATCCAAAATAAGCTTACAGTACTTTTGATTTTTTATTGTTATAGTTTTGTATAATAAAATTTGTTTAGTAGACTTTTGTATAAATTGTTAGACAAATTAGTTATTCTGTTATAAAAAATACAAACAATTCAAAGTACTAACTTCCTAATCAATAATGATGTATGTTGACAAAAGAGAAATTGATTTTCAATTTATAAATTTCATTAGACTAATTAGAGGTAACCGTCTCCAAATTTAAGTAATGTTGATTACATTTTTGCCTCCCCCAAATCATCAATCTGGCTCCGCCACTGCTTGCATGCGTCCATACCCAGCAAACAACGATTTCCTGCACATGATTACGTATTCAAGTTATAGAGAATCAATAGGAGACACATAAGATGAACCAAAACTGAAGATATTTTAACCAAATAATTTAAGTAATGTTGAATTAATATGTGACTCCCCCAAATCATGAGTATGGCTCCGCCACTGCTTTCATGCGTCCATACCCGTCCAAAAAACAATTTCCTGCACATGATTACGTCTTCAAGTTATAGAGAATCAACACGAAACACATAATATGAACCAAAACTGAAGATATTATAACAAAAAAATTCACTCAGAAGGGAGATATTCAACCTAATACCAACCCTTAAACAACACACGAGATATTACACCCACAAAATTCACATCAACAACACAGAAGATATTACAAACAAATAAAGTCACAATCGGAATACGTATTACAACAATAAATACCGCCAATATATTCCATCAACACAATCATCCACGGTGCCAGCTCTTGAACCCGTCTTCATCATCGTTATGTCACCTAACACAACTGCATTATAACTGCATGTCACACATTGGATGACAGGGTTTTGTAAAAAGGAACGAATAGTAAGAAAACTGATTGTGATCTTATTGAACATTACAATCCGGTAATAAGACCACTTCTAATTAAAATGCGGAATTACATAATCTCTATCTTACCTCCCGACATAGTTTTTCACTGATTTCAATTTCAGCCCAATTCATTCGAATCATCTAGTAAATTGTTCCCAACCTCTAAACTGATGGTGTATGTGTGATTCAGTAAGTTGACCAATTTAGGCAAAAAACCAATTTATATGTATAGCCTCATATTGCTCTTCCCATCAAAGAGCAATAAAGTAGCAATTACAGAATATGAAACCACCTTATGTTTATTATTCCACT
>JAYMSZ010001305.1:0-14777 GCA_036897665.1 Pelargonium citronellum | reverse complement strand
TTGGTTCCTTCCCTCACCCTCATATTTCTTGTTTTCCAAGCCCAAATACATAGCATAAACCATCGGCTTTGCGCCACAATATCCACTGAATAGGCTTAACCTTAGGTTGACTCGACGCACTCCACACTTTATAAATACTTACTTTATAAATATTGTTAAATTTCAATAATCAACATTTTAAGAATCTGATTGGAAATTAAATTGATCAGTTCACTGTGTTACTGGTTTCACCAGTTCACTTGAGTGTTTAGTTCATTGTTTAAAAGAAATTTCTTCAGCTGATACTATATATTGAAGATGGAGTTGTTTGGCTTGCCTACTTGCAATTTATATAGAGGTAATTGTGTATTTCTAATATGATAGTTAGAAGATGTAAAATTCATACTATAGTGTATCAAAGTTAGTGAAAGTGTTTAAGAGAGTGACACCTAAGCTATTTTCGTCAAATGAAGCAATTCTAGAGTCATGTCTTTTCACTTTTTATGAGTTAAAACAAAATTTGGTATATAATAACTAATAATATTTAGTAATAGTTTAACTTGTGAAATTAAGTAATAAGTAGTAAACTAATAATCATCTAATATTACACTTTAACTAATGTATTATAGTTTATAAAAAAACTAATATTTTATAGATATGTGATGCTACCCGAAAAATTTAAACCAAGGTGATAAATCACAAGACGACACGTGGCGCCTGAGCCCCGCCTAGGTGACACATCTGGAAAACCCTCTAAGGCCATCTCGCCCGACCTCGCGAGCCCTGAAGACTTCCCAAGGGACTTAGCACATCATCCCGAGGACTTAGCACTAAAGGAGAACCGAAAGACGACATCAGAGCGAAATTGGAGTCGACAACACGCTAGGACCAAGAACTTGGGAATGCGTGTTACAACATTATTCCTCTATACAAAATCCGCGCGGATGAACCATGTCACGACATCCTAACGAAAAAATCCTTCGGGCCGCGCACGAGAACTCAAGAGGATAAGAGGAATCCGTGTAGAGTTGTTGTTACATCAATCCTCTATACAAAATCCTCCCCCGCTCATGTCGCGACACAGGACCAGTCCAGCCACTATAGCTTATGTGAGGCTCTTAAAATTCCGATCAACGAATATTGTTCATCCCCGGGATCACCGAAACGATCATGAACACTTCATCCAAGTTTTCTCGAGGTCTCGAGCCTCAACGAGTTGTCCTTACGATGCCTAAACGCTCTGACCACGTCCTTAAAGAAGATTCAAGTCACGAAGGGGAGCAAAACCAAGAATCACCAAGTGGAGTAATCCAGCAAGCTTCGCCGTGGCTGAGAGAAGAAGCGACGCGACGCCAGATTAAGTCAATGCGGGTTAGCCCCAAGAAGCAGCAAGCTCCACCGCGATGGAGGGAGCCAATGCCTCGGCGTCGCGATCAGGTTTATAAATATGGCATTTTCTCTCAATTAGGGCAAGAAGTTTTGCACCTTATTTTTAGCAATTTTCAGCCACCGATCCACGACTTCTAGCAACATATATTTTCCACCATTTTTCAGAAAAGAACACCATTTGGAGACACAAAGGAAGAGATGAACAATCAAGAACACGGATTGACAACCTGAGTCTCTCTATTGATCATTGATCAATCGATTGTTTCCTTTATTGCTTTGTATTGGATTTTCATAATATTACTTTGTTATTTCAATTTACAAACATGATTTGGTTCGGTTGTAGTTTTATTTAGTTTTGGTGTATTTGTCTATGAACATACGAAACTAACCCATTTGTGGTTAAGGATGTGGTTGATTTTATATTAATGAATTAGTTTGGAATATATTGTCTTGATATTTGTATTTATGCTTGTTATAATGATTCGTTTTGTTCATAATTGCTTGTGCGTAGTTTGACAACCCAAAAACTCGATTGTAGTACAGGGCTTCGGCCTGACCATGGTGTTTTTCTGTATGGATCGAATCATTTTATAGGGTGGTACTCTTGAAGTAACATACTCTATGGCGTCTTATGTCCTACATAGAGCCGGACTTCATGCTAAAGTGTATGTGATCCCCTTGCAGTTGCATGCCTGGGGAAGCAATTACATTAGGCAAAGGCAAGTGTATTCATCCTAAGTCTCGGTAAAGGCTTGACCATGGATTGTGAGTGTATTCATGGGCTTGATTAACATCATAGAACATTGACATCTTGACATATTTCATTCTAAGACATAAATCATATTTCATATCAATCACATCCCGACCATTACTTTTCTTGGTTTTCAACTTATTCACCCTTGTTTTCATTTTACTTGCTCTTATTTTATGCTCTGTTCATAACACGACACTCATACCCCCCCCCCCCCAATTGTGTTTATTGCTTCGTAGTTCTAAAGACTATCCCTCGTAAGAATCATACCGATCTTCCCACCAATTTTCTGAGGATCAATAATCTAGACTTCACAGTTTGTACTACTTGCGCGACACTAGTATACTTGCCAAGGAAGCGTCAAGCCGCAAGGTGGACCCCATACCTTCAATGATCAATCACACGTTGACACGTGACAATAATTGGTGAAGGTATATATACTCCTATCTTGGTAAGAGAGTGAGAGATCATTAATTGAGCATTTATTACTCTTCCTCTACATCCTCTCTCTAAAATGCTCATTAGAGCCTTCATGTATTTCGACCACGATCTCATTCTCGCGTTTAAGGTGACGTCCTGGAAACATCTTAGGTACATCATTCTTTGGAGTGTTGCACTTGCGCATGTCACGGGCTCGAAGCAAGACACCCTAAATACCTTGAGAGTTGGACATTTGGACTTAAGACTCGAATCCTAGGAAAACATTTACCTTGACACCTGTACGTACGACGACAACAATCTAGTGTGTTTGTTTTTACCCGAGTCAAACAGGTGCATCGAGTGGCTCCATTTTCAGGAACAACTTGAAAGTCGTTGTTCTCCTAACTCTGCACGCAAAAAGAAGACATGGCGCGATGAATCTCCTGCTCGTGTAGGCCTAACGAGGGAGGACGTCTCATATGTGATAAACGTGACCTGGTCTTGGGCTTGACCTACCACTAACACCACCTATATTCAAGACCGTCTGGAGGGGTAGAATCAACCCTCGCACAGGCAAAGAAACTAAGACTCAAGATAAAGTTCGAGAAGACCTCTTTCATGGTATGTCAGACCTACGCTATTGTATATTGTTTACACGATTGTTCAACTCTCGCATTGGAAACAAAAAGATATCATAAAGTGAGTAACTAGTATAGAAAACATAGTCTATCTAACATACTTTACTTAAAGTGTTATGGTGGAGTGATGTGTTGTTATTGTTATCACCTAATAAGTGATCATATGTAACCGGCAAAAATAAAGAGAAATGATAGTTTAATGTAATAAAAATACTCCAAATTGTTAAAATGATGAGATAGTAGTGTATTTGTGGATTTAATTAAGAAAAATATCCAAATTAGTCTTTGAACTATCTAGTTCGTGCTATTTTAGTATCTCAACTATCAAACATGTCAATTCAGTACATAAATTATGCAAATGAGCCAGCTTAATCCAAATGTTTTCAAAAATCGAGCCTTTAAGGAAATTCCGTCAAATTTGTTAACGGAACCATTAAAATTACAATAAAACAAATGTTTTTTAATTTTAAATTGATGAAGCGACAATGATTAATATTAAAAAAATGTTCAAATTAGAATTTAAA
This sequence comes from Pelargonium citronellum, assembly GCA_036897665.1. NCBI lineage: Eukaryota > Viridiplantae > Streptophyta > Magnoliopsida > Geraniales > Geraniaceae > Pelargonium > Pelargonium citronellum. The sequence goes on along the minus strand of JAYMSZ010001305.1, from coordinate 11,076 downwards.
ATATTTTTATTATAATTTTAACGATCAAATTATCAAATTTGACGGAATGTCCTTAAATTGCTAGATTTTTTAAAACTTTTGGACTAAACTAGCTCATTTACATTACTTATGTACTAAATTGGCACGTTTGATAGTTGAAGAACTAAAATGGCACAAACTAGATAGTTCGGAGACTAATTTGGACCTTCTTCCATTTAATTACGAAAGAAGATATGTTTGAAAGAGACACCGACAAATTATAAATCTAAATTTGGCACATGCCCATAATCTAGTAAGCTTTTTGGGACTTTCTTTAACATTTCCTCTTAGTTAAAAAATATTCAAGGCATAAAATATAGATTCAATATCATGATACTGAAGATTCAATTCAGAATGTATACCATCAAATACCAATTTCTGCATCTATATTATCTCCAACTTTTGTTTCTCTCAAAACAAAAAAACAAAAATCATGACCAAACCGAAGCTGGTTTAAAAATTGCAACATCATATTATGAAACAAATATTCTCTGATTGAATATAAAATTCTCTCCATGATCCCAGTTTACAAATTCCGAAAACGGCTCACAAGAAACATGTAGCTGTTGCACGCTATGCATTAAAAGAACAGAATCAGTTGCATGTAAGAAATTAAACTATGGATGTAAGAAGTACATAATAAGATAAAATCCCGACAGGATTAAGCTTTCAGAAGCACAAAGGTTATGTTTCTGGAGCCTTTCTTTTCTGACCAGATGATGCACCAACATTTAATTGAGCTTGACCAAATTCTGACCTGCATCATGCTCAAAGTGATAGCCACATGAATTCAGAAATAGAAGCAGCATCTTAGATACTATTGAAATCTGTTCTGACAAACTGAACAAAACATGACTATTGACTAATATAGAGATCCATTTATGTGCTACACAATATCAACAACATCATCACGAAGTACTCCTTATCTTCCAAAATAAGTGTCCACTTCTTCTATATAAAAAATTGTCCCAAAATAAGTATGCATGAATTACCAATAATATACCCAAGATAATTTGGTTAGAAACACTTGTTTTTGTTACCCTAAATGTACACGGGAGATTTTGGGACGGAGGTAGTAACTCGAGTGTTTTTCAAGAGCCCTGTTGTAGCTTAAATTCATACATGAAGTTGTTCCTGTTAGATTCACATCTTTCTCTGCAATTTTAGTTGTGGTTTCCTGCATCCCTTACCCCCATACAAACCTTCCTGTAAATACTAAAAGCAGAAACTCTCTTAAGTCGTTCATCCTTAAATGCACATGTAATAGGGTAGATTGTAAACAACTCTGTTTAGGAAATGGCATCAAAAGTTCTCAAGCCAGTCATCTATCATATCAAGCCAAAAAGTTCTGCATACCAGACTCACAATTCAAAATAGTAAACGACATTAGTTCCAAATTATAGGTGATATATACGTGTTTGTGTGTTACTTATACTACATTTCCATCCTTAAAACAAGCTTTGTCTTGGAATAGATATGTATTATATAATGAGCAATTTAGGGGCATGCCTAAAGTCAAAACAAACAAATTAAATAGAACACATGAAGTTGATTAAATCGACCAAATGTTCATCATTTGGATAGAGGACCAAGACGTTCATTGCATTACTGTAAATAGGTATCACTTGTACTTTAGAAACCATATAAAGAGAATGCGTGCAAGTAACACATTTAGAAAAGAGAAATATGTTGGAAGGTAACATGTTCTCACCCGCATGTTGAACATTTTTTGTGACGCTCGCAGAATATGGACAAGCATACAGAACATATGTAGCCCATGTCAATTGTTTTCTTATGGCAGAAACACCTGAACATTTCACAAATATGATTAGATATGCATAACTCTAAGAGAGAAAAGAGAGAGAGAGAGAGAGAGAGAGAGAGAGAGCTTTTTTTTTTTAGGGTGGGGGGAGGAAGTTAAACACAGAAGGATAGTCTTAGAAAACTAAAGTAATGTACCAAGGTTCTCATTTCCAAATACCTTTTTGACCCTTTACGATAACAAATATCATAGGAAGACAAATTCATAATGCTTCCTTTTTTCCATTTTCTGATTTCAGAACAAGGAAATCCAAGTCCACTACAATTATTACTGATCTATGGTAGCAAAACCAATTATGGTCAAAGGAATTTGAGTTTAATGAAAAACATTTATATTTTCAGACTGTAAAAATCAGAAAATGAAGTAGATATTTCTATTCATATTGAACTGTTCTGCAGGCAAAGAACAAAGTCATTTAACATTGTCCGATAGAGCTTCCACAGAGAAATGCAAAAATCCATGAAAATAACCATTTTAACTTACGAGGCACGGAAATCCACACCGACAGGCCTAGGAAGCTGAAGAAAGTTGCGAGAATGCAAATCAGTTGCAAAAACTGTCTGTATGTATCAAGAAGATCAAATTAGCATCAAGATGTTCAAACAAATAAAAGAAAAGAATGGTTTGAAGAGCTGCAAGCAATGATAGAAGATGGTCACATGCACAAAATGAACCGTTACTGAAAATAGCGACTTTAGAAGGGATTAAAGTTTTCAGTTGACATTTCGTCAAAAAAAAAAAATCAGTTGACATAGTTATGCCTATAATGCAGAATCCTTAATACAACGAAATAACTTCAGGACTAGCAAATATACTATATATATATATTACTATAAGAGAAAAATAAGAAGTAAAATATACAACAAATCTTGAAGTTGTAAATGATAAAGCCTCTTTTTCTAGGAGAAAATGTTTTCACTAATTCCAAGAGTAATTAGCAGCCAGTGCACGAATCAGTACACAACTTTTTCTTAATGAACTGTGATCTAAGTATTTGAAATATATCAAAGCATAGAACATATATTAAATTCTCTGAATTCTAGCTAGCTATCAAACAAGATAAACAATATAAAGTTTTACAACCTACCGAGAGGTATTGAAACAGGCCATCCAGATGTTGAGGCTTCAAATATACTCCACCAGTTATATATGAAGCCTGTTACTCCCATGTAATAAGAAACGGTCAGTAACAACAGACAGCTTGAGCTATAACTGTAACATGCTTTCATAAGCCAAATACACACTACCTGCTGCATGAAGGCAGAATATTGAGAACCTATAAAACACGAATCTATAGGAACCTGCAACAAAAGCAAATCAACTCCACTTATGATTTTTTAAAATTGAAAGATGATGAGCATAAGAATTACTTAAAGTGGATACAATTTATAAAACAAGCTAGGTAACAAGGAAAACCATATACCTAATCATATGACCAATATACATGGAAGACTGTACACTAACTAAAAACATCTATAAACAAATTATGTAATAGTGTCCTCAAAACTAGTTTTGCTCACACAGTGTTGAAAACATATGAATTTCCACACCATGACTCCAACATGAGGAAAAACAGAATGAAGCATAGAGAAGAGAACCCCTTAAAGCAATTTTGGTAAAGTCGGCATAAATTAATTAAAAAAACACAGAATATGTCAAGCATATGTTCCAAAATAAAATAAAATACAACATTTTCTTAGGAAAGAAAAGGAAACCACTACATGCTTACCATAGAACGTTGCGCAGAGAATATTGCATTCATGATAGCCACATATCTGGAAAAAACACTGGCATTCAAACAAAGCTCCATGGAAAAGAAATTTAAGATATTCATACGTTCACAGAAGAGCGTACTGTTCAGGTCCATCTGGAGATCCATGCAGGCATAAAATCTGCTCCCATACATTAGTAAATCTATCAAAATATATCCAATTTAAAGTAATGAAAACCCAGTAAGACCATCACAAATTAAAAACGGAAGCAAAACGGAAGAAAGAATTTTAAATGGTAGCATAAAACTTAGGGCTTTTATAATATCAGACAGACAGCAAGGCAGAACATTTGAACATATCAGCTGTCAAAAGTTCCACTTCAAAATGTAAGCCACTTCATTTGTATCTCTAAATGTGTCTGTTTTGCAATTTAGAAAGCAAACGGAGTAGAGACACTGAGAAATAGTGTGCCAACTAAAACTATAAAAAAAAAAGGTACAAAAGTTAGCCATAAGGATCACCATGTCAACTCCTCGGCATATTTGTTACAGACAATTGTTCTAGAGTATCTAATTGAATGTCAATCAAAAATATTTCTCCACCAACATCGACTAGAATCTTGTTCCCTGAGCTTGCAGAAATAGTGAAGAAAAATGTACAAATAAATGGTAATGATGGTACTATGGAACTCATATTAAAAACTAAGAATCGTGTCAGTTAGTTACCAAGAGTAATTATTAGTAGTAAACTAGTTGCATTTTGAGGTTCCATAGAAATGAAATACAGCCGATGATATCTGAAATGCAAAACAAGGCCTTCACGAATTACGTTTTTACAATAAGTTGTCTTCTTCAAGGCAGCCTTGCATTTATATATAGCATAAATCTTCAGCCCCGTATGTAACACAAGCTTGCAACCCTATTTTCACTGATCCTTTTGAATTTATATAGAACTTTAGCCCCACATGCCTTACCAAGTTTTTACCATATTCCAAATCATTTTCTTCTTCAAAGTCGCTTTTGCCAGACAACCACTGTTTGGCTACCCAAACCAAGCCGAGAAAAACAGTTTGTAGTTCTAACAAGGACTACAAGCAACATCTTGATAAAATAAGTAGGCTATCACAGAGACTCGATGATTAGTAAAACTTCAGGGATAAGGATTCACAAATCAAAAGGATAAAAAAACAAAAGAATAGCATCTCAAAGGTAAAGGAGTTATTGAAAAAAAAAAAACCATTATAGCTTTACAAAACAACAATGTATGATTGTGAATACTCACTCGCGGTTGTGGATGGAGCGGTCCTGAACGAAAAACTCTTTGTATATCTATAGATCCAGTCAAACTCAAACAATCTGAGAAAACCATTTACAGGTCTCTTATGGGAAGGAAACCAAATTGCTTCAATATATTACACACTTTTTTTAAAAGGAATGTGAAATGTAATGAATTAAGCAAAAGACAATAACATTTATAAAGCACAAAGGATACAACAAAGAGCCATGGACATCGATCCAGACAGCAGTGACGATGCAGTCCCCCGTTCCGCCTCTTCCTTGGCCAATTTCTCATCCCTGATCATAAACTCCTCCAACTTGTGCAACAAATCGGAGCACAGAGCCGGCATAATCCCATCGTCCGAGCACCGACTGGTGGCCAGAGAAGAATCGTAAATGTAGTCACAGGAATTGAAGCCAGTAGCAATAACCACCACTTGATTGAGCTGATTAAGCAACAATACAGAATTGAGAAACGAAAGCACCTGTGTTCAAAATCAAACCAAATTATACGCACTTTGTCAGCAACCAAAACCGAGTTAGGGTTTTGAAAAATATTACATGAGAGAGGAAGCTGGTGAAGGAGAAAGAGGATGTGCTCCAAAAGAAAGGATTGGTGTCGATCAAAACCAGCAAGAGACTAACATCATCTGCAAGCAAAATGAATGAATGAAGCATAGGAATTTGCATAAATGGTGTATGTAGACGAAGACGATGAAGAAGAACCTGAGTAGAGCTTCGAAGGAGCTGAGGCCATGAGTGAGTGTTGGATTTTCTCGGGAATCAGTGCATGTTTCAAATTCCGCTCAGTCACTGAAATCAAACCCTACAATCCAATTTCAGTTCCATTACTGCATTACCGTTTCAACATAAAAAATCAATCAAATTCGTGAAGAAGAAAAATCACGGACGTTCTAGGGGCGGCTACGCCTCCTATTTTGTACGACCTGATCACCAGCGAGTCCCTAAGCGCTAAAACTACCGGTCGTTTGTATTGACAGGTGGTTTTTTTTTTTTTGAAATCGACGGGATGTTTGTATTGAGTGAGTAATGAAAAAAAATAGGGTTAAATGGTTCCTAACCCTGGTTTTGTGCATTATAGAGTTGGCCTCTAAACTGGTTTTTTAGTTGGTACGATCCATGAGCTTTAATTTTTTTTTTATTTTGGTCTCGTTTACCGACTCTAGCCAGTTCAACTGGTAGAGCCCATGCCACGTCAACTTTCTTCTTGGAGAGCTTCATTTGCCCAAGTCATGTAATAAGTTTTAGTCATTCTTTTGAGTGTTAAAGACTTCATTTATAAGTTCTTTGCATTATTTATTTATTTTTTTGTTTACTAGTCGTTCACTTTCATTCTCAATTCAAATTCAAAACATGCTTAAACAAGTCTAAGGAGTGCAATAATAGTCTAAATGTCGAACAAAGTGTTTCATTTGTGATTTAGTTGTTGATTCACACATAAACTCATTATATCCTCCCTATCAGTTGGTCACACGCTTTGTTGTACGCAAATTTTTGTGCAATCATTATCACTTAGTCAAAGTGGCTGAATCGAACAGTCTCTTGCAAACGATAAAATCAACAAAAATTGTGTACGGACAAACGGTTTTGATAGAAATCATATGGGGTAATGAATGCATCGCCCTATCTGTTTATTTTTAAAATCCATTAGGTCATTGAATGACTATTATTCCCTCATCTTCAAGCTTCAAATTCGGGTTCAATATCTTCTTCTCAAATTTGATCTCTTCTTTCTACATTTTTCTCTAATCTCTTCTTCTCAAGTTACCTCCATCAATAATAAAAACTCAAATCACTCCATCTTTGCAAATTTGATCTCTTATCTCTTCATTTTTCTCTAATCACCTCTTCTCAAATTACCCCCACAAACAATACTGACTAGAGACCACCACCGTCGTACCACCATGGCCGAAGTTGTCTCGTTTCGCCCGTCTCGTCAACTGTTTGAGCTCATCAACACCAAATCTGGACTTCCGTCAACGAGAACACAATTTTTAGAAGTTTTTAGTTTTGTGTTTGATTTTATATTGACCTTTAATTTGTGTTTTATTATTTTTTTTGTTGAACTTGTGTGTTGTGTTTAGTTTTAATTTGCAAAACTTTCTAGTTTCCGGCAAAAAAAAAATCAAATTCCGACAAGATTTTTAAGATTACGGCAAAATTTTCCAGATTTCGGCAATGCTATGAAGTTTTCGACGACATATCAAGGACATGTTCTTTGTTAATGAAGAAGAAAGGTACAAGTGAAGGGTATTTTTGGAATTTCACAAATAAGTTGGGCATGTGCTGGGCACATGACCAAATAGTCCCAATTCTATCAAGTATAACTAACGGAATGGTAGAAGGAAAGGATAAGGGGTCCTACTGTTGAATAAGGGGTGCCTAGTGCATAACGTGTAAAGGACCGGGGATCCTTCTGTAATTATCCATATACATATACATATTGTTATACTATTTCGAACATGGCTGACATTTTGATTTAATCGGATAGGCAAACAATTGGAGTTAATGCTAATAGACGTCAACCACAACGTTATGGTTTTCCGTCATCTTCTACTTTTTCTTGGACGACATTTGGGGCAAGGAAAAATTAGTGGAGGAAGGTATAGATGTAGTTGTAGGTCGGTTCAAAATAATTCGTAACCCACCTATGAACTGCTCCACTTGCAACTGCCCCACTTGGCCCGTTCAGTCATGCGACCCAAAAGGAGACATCCCGTCTGCCCTGTTACCTACATAACCCTAATATAAATATCACATTCAACCTTTATTCCTTTCAATTTGCTACATTCATCTTTCTCTTCCTTGTTGAGCCTCTTATTTATCTTCTTTCTAGATTCATGTGTCTCTCTTTAAGATTTGAAATACATTTTTCATCTTGAAAATTGAACAATTTTATTTTTCAAAGTTGAATCAATGTTTTCTCTTTCTAGTATATATAATTTGGTCATCTGGGATTTAGCTAAACCCTTTTCTGCAGAATGATAACAAAATGCAATGCCGACAATGTTTATCTGTTAACACCTTGTCACAATCTAGTGGCTATTTTGCACTTCAAGGCACATGAAGCAAAGTCAAATACTGGAAAGCTGATAATAGAGGTCAAACCAACTGCACAGAGTTGCATCTTTAGCTCAGAAAAATACATGATATCAAACATGCAATGTAATACATGATCGACATATAATCCAAACTAAAATCGGTTCCAATAACCATGTTTTTGTCCAGTTTCGAATAACATCCATAATCCAAATCCAAATCCAAACCAACTCTTATTCCCAATTCATATGTCCTAAACCCATGACACATCAAACATCTATCTATCCATAGAACTACGGCAGACAAAAAGCAGTAAAACCAAAAAAGCATTTTCTTAATATTGAATCACAAAAAGTTCGTTGAGTTAAAAATTGGTCTTTGTTACTTACAAATATGCCTCCCTCCACTTTCAGAAACCAAACCCAAGACCCATCTCTCTCTCTCCTCTCTCTCACTCTTCTTCAATCTTTCTTCACCTCCATCCAATCCAATTCATGGTTTCTTTTCATATTTTCAGCTTCCACACAATCAAAACCCAAAACCCAATATTGCCCTCTTTGTGTCTCAAAATGGGTTGGTGGTAAAAACTATAAACAGAAGATCAATGTCTTTCTTGAAATTTTCAAGAACTTGCTCATGTCTCTCTCTCTCTCTACCTCCAAAGTTTACTGTGGTGTAAGAGACAGTGAATATTCATATTATTTTTCTTTCCTTTTTACCCTCTCAAAACAAAAACCACATCTCTCTCTCTTTCTCAGTCTCATGCACTGATCTTTTGCAGTAGAGAGAGCCACAGCTCTGCAGGCCAGAATATGCAGAACATGAGCCTGCCTGTGCCCCTTTCTCATCCAACCCTTTTTCATTTTTGCTTTATTTTAATTATGGAAACCCTATTTAAAACCCTAATATTGAAGCTACCATCCATGGAATATAAGGTTAAAAGGGCTTTTTTTTATTTTTTAAAATTTTATAAAAAATGAGGAATTAGGTAGGAGAGAGAAAAAAAAAAGAGGCATTGGCATTATGGTAATTTTGGGCACTTCAGGGGTAGCAGCTAGACAGTGCAGGTAAGCATCAGATAAAGCATCTAATGCAGTAGGACAGCTCATCCCAGCCCAACCCCACTGCTCTGTTGTCATTTTTTTCCCCTTTTTTTTTCCTTTTTTTATTTGAGCACTCTCCTTTTTGACAATTGGAGAGGACTCATGCTTCCCTTGAAAAGACACAATTGCCCTCCTAGCCATACTATGTGTATCCAAAATTGTGAAGGGAACATAAGATTAGAATCATTGGATGCTTCCAATAGATTGCTTTGCAGTAACAACACTTGAATTAGTGTCCATCACTCTCTATCTCTCATCTCATGCATATATAATATATATATTTTTTAAGATTATTACTGGAGGAATGAGAGAATATTTTGGGTATTTTTGGATGTTAAAGAAGAGGGAAAAGGAAATAAAAGTATCAATCCAAAGTCTCATCCTCAAAATAGTTTTGCTTTTAACATTCTAACACTGGAGCTATGGCAGCCTATTTGGTTGGATCCATTCAAGAGGCAAGCAATCCCAAGAAGACACTATATACATGAAATAAAATACAATAATCAACCAAAAAATTTAAAGTTTAGTTGTTCGAAAGCAGAATTGTCATTTCAAATTTCAATAATTGGATCAAATATATAAAATTTAAATTAAGATGTCTATTTTAAGTTCGAATGGTAAGGAATGCGTATTTTAAGATTTTTATTAAATTTTGAGTTTAACATATTATATGAGTCGAGTGAATTTATCTTTTTTATCCAACTTAAAATTTGATAGTGTCTATTTTATAAACTCAAAAGCTTCAACTCACCCCCTCTAATTGAAACACATGAAATATCCAATAGAATTTAAAATATTCCAAGTGAAAATAACCGTAAAATATTTTTAAATTCTCCAATCTAATCGAATTTGGTTATCGAACCATATCCATATTGTTTTAATTTAGTCATAAACTTTTCCTTTGTGTTATACACTTATATATTTGTCAAATTGGTATTGGTATCATTAAAATAGACTAGTGATAGTTTTTGTCTATTTGTTAGCTAAATTGATTAATGTGACCAATTTAGAACAAAATTGGGTAGAAAAGTAGTTGTTTTATTAATTTTATTCTTAATTATACATTTTTATTTTTAAATAGGTCACATTCATTAATTTACTTAAATTAAACATCACGTGATTGTCATTAATTTATTTTTCAAGTGGTTTTCCACATCTTTACTCCTTGGTTTCCATTATGTTAGTTTTCTTATTTTGGTTAGTTTGTTCTAGTTTGCTAGTTTCCTTTATGTTTGTTTCGATTTATATACCGTTTCGGTCTTTTTGCTATTGATGAGAAGTACACATTTCTCTTCAAAAAAAACATCACGTGATTGTCTTGTCAATAAAAATTTATAGAAAAATGGCATTTCAACTTAAACAGTAGGTAATGTTGTAAATTTAACAAATTTGAAATAAAATGACCATGCTAAAACCATATAGGTAACTGTCTTTAAAAAATGTAACTGGAGTATTAAAATATAACCCAAATGAATTTAGGTTTTAATGCCAAACAAAATGAATAGTTGTCTAGCACAATGGAACATTTTCTAAAATAAGCACTTTTTAATATTATTATTTTGTAAGTGGTGGTGTACTGGTGTTGATTTGTACCTTTATTATTTGCTGTTGAAACCATATTAGTTACTTTTGTTGTGAAACAGTATGTCAAAGAACCATTTTTCTATACAATTTTCATGTTCTTATTTAATTGTTATTTTCTTTTGGATTTAACATTACCAAATTCTAGAAAAAGATATTGGTCCAACCAAATTAAGGCTTGTTTGGTAACACTTTTGGGGCTGCAAAAGTCACTGTCAATCCATTTAATTTATGTCATCTCACTAAAATGTCAACCTCAAAAAAAAAGTATTGTTTGCTTAAAACTTGCTTTTTCATAGCATTTGTAACGATGATGAAGAAGCAATAAGCAAAAAAAATTTACTTCTACTGACATAAGTGGAGAGATAAAACATCATATTCCAATTTTATCATCTTTTATATATTCTAACCTATTATTTACTGTAATTTTTTTTTTTTGCATGTTTCTGATACCGTCAACCGTGTGCTTTTTTTCCTTTTTTTTTTTTTTTTTTTTTTTTATA
>JAYMSZ010001304.1:0-14778 GCA_036897665.1 Pelargonium citronellum | reverse complement strand
ACAGAGAAAGACAGACCACAATAGAAATCGACTATAAAAATAAAAAATTACTAAAATATAATTTAAAACATAATAACATGAGAAAATCTAATGGATTAAAGGTCAAAAAAAGTCCATGAACTTTCAAAAAGTCACCGTTTTATTTTGAATAACTAATGACTTAGTCTTTGTACTTTGAATAAGTCATTTACCGTTAACTCCAATGATATGACGCTGACATGGACGCTGACGTGTCATTAAAAATAATTATTAAATAATTTAATTACACACATGGCATTCATGTGACAATTTTATTATTGAAATTAATTTATTATAAAACATGATAGAATTCAATTGGTTTAGAAAATTATTATAACAATTTTATTATTTACTATTACTATTTTGAACCAAACCGCAACTCAAAACTCTATTTATTCACCTGCAAATCCTAACTAAAAAAATTCAACCATATCATTGCAAATATCATTCAACAGCCATCAAAACACTCCACATATACCACCAACCATCCCAAAAAAACCCTAACAAATCTTATATGCATCAAATAACCAGAATTGAGCATGTCAAAATCGCCATCAAAACTACAAACAAAAAAACGCCCAAACAGACCTATATTGGCGGCTTAGCTGTTGGAGCTCGCACCATTGTCGGATCACTGCTTAGCCGTTGATCCTCCAACGAAAAATCAGCAGCCGGAAGCCTCTTATTTCTCTATTGGAATATTTGATTTACGTGCTTTCTTATGGTGGACGGAAGCGGCTTGCTGCTGCGCAGGTCATGGCGGCGGCGGCGGCTTGTTGTGCTTCTGCTAGCGACGGCGGCTTGCTCCTCCTCGCGGCTCGTGGTTGTGCGAGTGCAAGAAAAGAGAGAGATATTTCAAATAGTTGTGTAGCTTCAACCACTATGCAGATCTGCAAAGAGAGGAAAAAGTTAATGAAACAGTTGTTGGGGTTTAGAGGGGAATTTGCAGATGCTCAATTGGCTTATTTGGGGGCACTGAAGAATACTGGAGTAACCCTCCGGCAATTCACCGAGTCAGAGTCGTTGGACCTTGAGAATACTCATTATGGTGTGGCATTGCCCCCTTCACCACCTCCCCCTCCACCACCACCACCACCTCCTTTGATGAGTCCATATTTTAGAAAATTTACTAGTAATCCAGAGGAGGAGGTTGAGGAATTTGCCCAAGAAGGAGAAGAAGAAAGCTTAGGGGTCGACGAGGATGGAAGTAGCACCCCGCCCCCACCTCCAGATCCAAATACGTCCTGGGAGTCTTGGTATCCTTTTGAGTCTTCCTCTCAACAAGGTGAGCAGATGGGTGAAACAATTGACCAAGTTGAGGAGGAAAGTTGGGCAGAGGCTAACACCGAATTTGAGGAAGAAAACCAAGATGAAAACCAAGATAGTGTAGCCAATAACGCCTTGAGTATACTTGCTAAGAAACCTGAGAGTGCAGCTTTAGTTGATGATAATCTATCAATGATGAGTTGGTGCACGAAAGATACAGCAGATATGGCTATGGTACAGTGGAAGAGCAAGAAGTCCTTGGAGGCTATCGTTAAGGAATTAGATGTGTATTTCTTGAAAGCATCAGCTGGTGCCAAGGAAATAGCTGTTCTAATGGACATAAGCAGTGGCCACACTTCTCTTCCACTGAATATCAAAGAAAACAAAAGTAAATACTAGTTCCTTTAGCTGTTTAGAACATATTTGGATGCTGTCTCTTTTTAGCTTATATGAATGAATTTAAGTATGGAAAGTTTAAATAGTTCATAACACCTTTTTACATGTTTTCAGTGCCCTTGTTTTTGGTCATCTTACCTCTAGTTTGCTGTTGATTGGTTAGTTAACATACCAAGTTAGAATCACCTTTCTCTTTCTAGCCTTCTTTCTTCAAATTTTGTCCCAAGTGAAGTTCCTCATCATCTTTTTGCTGCTTGAAATTACTAATCAGCCTTCATTATATGAATACAAGATACTAAATGATCTATACATCTTTATTGTGAACGATATGTTTTGTGTCGGTAATTTATTACATCTGTGAAGCGTTTGACTTTTCAGTTGCCATTTCTGATAAATTTATCTTTTGCTTACCATCTTCTGTGTTAACTTGCATCTTTTTATAGTGTACTGGAGCAATTTATTTTTAATGTGGTCAAGGATTTGGTAATGGCTATTGCTATAATCATCACATCTTCCTCGCTTTGACCTTATAATTTGCGGCTCCCATGGTGTGAACAAACTTTCTTTTTGTTTTTTTTTTTGGCATGGAACTGATAAATATTCATATGATATAATTCATTTAGGCTTTACATATTCACTGTGTTGTAGGGATAAATCTCTTGTTGTCCTCTATATGTATGTGCACTAGCTAGTTTGGTCGTACTATAGTTAACTTCATAAGTAATTATGCTCTTATAGGAATTATTTTAACTGTTCCATTTGCAGGTAAGAGAAGCCATTCTGCAAAGGTTTTCAGCGCATTGTCATGGAGCTGGCCTTCAAAGTCCCTTCAATTTTCAAGAGATTCTGTTGAAGTTGGTGATCCTAGTGAGCCATGCAGACCAGGAGCTCATCGCATCACACTTGAAAAGTTATATTTTGAGGAGAGGAAGCTCTTCAAGGAAGTGCAGGTAATGATGTTATCTGGATTAAATAGTATAGTCTGGTGTATGCACAAAAATTCATGACATGATCTTCATTTGGGCTTATGAACTCTTCTTTGAAATTCAAATTTAGAATTTTTTTTACCAAGTTTACTTAACTCTTGTTTTGTTAGTGTTTGACAGTTATACATAAGTTGAGTATTTAGAATATAATTATGACTGCATATACTTTTTAAGACATTTTAGCTCTCTTCAATAGCAAATATATATGGTCCTATGGAAGAGCTGCTAGTTATCCTGTTGCTACGGCTTTCTGAATAACTATGTGATCAACATGCATATTGAGGTACACATAATTTTAGTGGGCCACTTTCTGTATAGGCAAATACTCAAGGCCTTGAGAATTGAATAATGCAGTTTAAATATATTGGTTTCATACAGAGCTGTTCAAACTATGTAATTTGACTATGCAGCCCTCTTTTCCCCTTGAAATTGATTATGTGGTCTCTTTAAACAAATTGTTGTAGCAAATTTAAGGTTTACATTAAAATAATCAGAGTTATGTTTTTCACTGATATGTTATGGTAAAACTTAAGGGTAATTGCACCTTAACTTGACACGGTTTTTCAGATGAATACACCTTGGACCCAACCTCAAGCTTCAACAATTATTTTGTTAGTTAATAGAGTTTAGCGTAAGTTAAAAGAGTTTTTTTGCTCTTTATTTAGTTCTAAATTTTCAAATTTATGCCCTCGAATTATTCTTCTAAAGACTTGTATGATTATAAGTGCCATAATCTGCATATTTCCAGATTCCTGTGATCATTTCTGCCAACTTAAAAAAAAAAATAAAAAAAATAAAAAATTAAGCACCAATTCTCCTCAGCACTCCCTTTGTTCTATCTCATGGTGCTAAATTGCTGATTGCTCCTTTTTCAACTTCATCAGTTTGAATAAAAAATAAAATCAGGAAAACATAGAACAATTTGTTAAAAAGAAATAGTGCTGTTACAATAAAATCCAGAGAACCCTAGTTCAAAACAAAAAGAATTAGTTCTATGATTCTATCACAAAATAGTTCAATGAGCCCAAAACAAAGTCAAGCTTAGAAATAAAACAAAAAATTAGATTTATCACAATAAAATCCAGTTAACCCAAAACAAAATCAAACACAAGTTACAATTTTCAAAACTTAACGAAAACAGGGAAAAATTGAAGAACAGGCTCACATATCGGTATCACGTACTAGATTTGTAACGAGGTTGACAAATTCATCCACTAGCGCATCGACAATGGTTGGGGTCGCAACTGAAAGTGACATTTCTAGGTTCAATTCGCCAGAAAAGGATGAAAGTGAGAGATGTAGGTGATGGAAGTTCACCTAGAGGCTGGATCAAGAAGAAGGAGAGAAATGCACGTCTCGAGAAGATAAAATGAATTTGAGATATGGATGATGTCTGAGAAGAACAAAATGAACTTGAAATGCATGTCTCATTATTAGGAATGTGGTTCAAAATTTTGATGATTTTTATTTATTTATTTTAGTTAACTTAGTTAATTGATTGAATTGGGTGTTACTCAAAATCATTGCCTTGAAGTTTTCCCCATTGCAATTCCTAATTATACCTTGAACTCTTAAAGGTAGTTACCAAATAAAATTCACCGTTGTTATGTGCAATTCTACCAACACCTATGCTGATAAACATGCCTAGTTTGTTGCTTGTTGGTGTTGTATCTTTGCAGTCCATGTGTCCTCTTTAGTTCTTTGTGTACTTATCTTATAATGTCTTTCCTTTTGTTTATGTTATGCCTGTCATTTGTCTTCATCATTTGTTTTATACTTATCCTGACGATTATAAAATTATGCAGGAAGAAGAGATTGCAAAGTTAGAGCATGAGAGAAAATTGATGTTATTGCAAAAGCTAGAAGACGAAAATCATGAGTTCGCCAGGACAGAAAAAACTCGACTGAGTGTTGAGAGTTTGCAATCTGATGTTCTGTTTCTGCAGCAATCAATAAGTAGGACTTGTTCATCTATATTGAAGATTATTGAACAGGAACTACATCCCCAGCTGATTGCATTAACTTCAGGGTATGAGGGATAAGCATTGGTATTTATAGGAATGCATATCATTAGCTCTTATTGGTTTGATTTCAATGTGTATTGGCACAAGGAATCTTTAAAGCCCCTAGAACTATTATATGTTTATCTGAAACTAATAAGGAACTGCATATTTTGATTACCTGAAACTATTATCGAACAGTTCATTCAAGTACACGCGCTAGTTTCTTCTGTTGGCATCCTTTGATGAACTGTGCATAGCGTCGATAATATAGTTCTGCTCTCATTTATTATATTTCCTTCTTGAATTTTTTAGGCTGATGCGTATGTGGAGAACGATGTATGAGTGTCATCAAGTTCAGAATCGAATTTCTCAGCAGATGAATCATCTAACCAATGATCAAAACTTGGAACCAACATCCGACTACCATCGCCAGGCCATTATTCAGCTTGAAAGCGAGGTCAGTAACTGGTACAACAGTTTCTGCAAGGTCGTTAAGTCCCAGAGAGAGTACGTAAAAACCCTCTGCAGGTGGATTAAACTCACAAATGTACTTGTGGATGATCATCAACAAAGTAGTTGCTCTTCCACTGTTCGTGCTATTTGTGAAAAATGGCTGCTTACACTCGACAAGTTACCTGATAAGGTATTGTCTTCACACAGTATGCTTTATTAAGAGTCTTGCCAAGTTTTTCCACATGTATGCGCCTTCATATTAATATGATCAATAACAAGAGAACTTCTAGCCTTAAAAGCATTATTTTTGCATAATCATATCTGTTATTTACACGGATCTACTCCTCTCCGCCTTTGACCGTTTCATGGGATATCACGATAGAACTTCTAGCCTTAAAGCGCTTGCTTCTCTTGAGGTCTCAAGTTTGAGCCTCGGTTGTTACGCTTGTTGATAAATAAAAAAAAGGGAGGAAAACCTTGTCATTTTTCAGATTAATGTCTTCACATTGTTGCTACATAGGAAACCTTGAAATTTGGTGTATGTTCAATAATTTTGTATGGTGTGTTTACAGGTAGCCTCGGAGGCTATCAAGAGCTTCTTGTCTGCTATCCACTCCATATTCTTGCAGATGGTAGAGGAGCACAGCCTGCAAAAAAAATCCGATAAGCTCGAGAGAAGATTGCAAAAGGAGTTGTACTCCGTAGCTGAGATGGAGCTTAGGCTTGAGGGAAGAAGCCTTGCTGGTGGAGATGCACTACCACCTCCTAATTTGAGCCCCAAGCATCCATTATCGATCAAGCGAGCCAAAACTGAGGCCTTGAGGAAACGCGTAGAGTGTGAGAAAGAAAAATATGTGAACTCTGTCCAGGTTACTCAAGCCATGACTTTGAATAACCTGAAAACAACCCTCCCCAGTGTGTTCCAGGCTTTAATGGGATTCTCCGGTGCTTGCGCTCAGGCCTTTGAAGTCATTCATCATCATGATGAGCAACATGCTGATAGCTTTGATGATGGATCTGAAAACTTGAACAGTTCAGATGACCAACAAGTTTTATAGGAACTTTGGCTCAACTTGTGTCTTTCTAAGATGTTGGTTGCTGGCATGTTCCTCAAGATGTTTGCAATATGTTGCTAACTGAATATAACAAGTTTTGTGTATATTAGCAGATTCCACTAATGAGGTTAAATATTGTGAATTTTGATGGTATACTACATTGTCGTTGTAAAATTTGGCTTAATCTTAAATCCCAATATGAACACTCATGTGAACTTGAGTGACTATCATGCTTCTCTTGTGCTAGCTAGAGTGTTATTGGATCTCTTAAGTTGTAATTAATTGGTATCTTGAATGAGATGATAAAACCTCATCATCTGGTGAGATCTGAACTCTTCAACTTGCACAATATGCCCATTATTGTTACAACAGAGACCTATTGGGTCTGCAATGTTAGGAACAACCCCAAATTTCGTGATTCTTGATCCAAACATATTCCTAGTTCCTTTGAAATTGAGACAACAATGTACTCAACTTCATTTGTATAATCTGCCATGATGTCTTGCTCATTAACTACTATTTAGATGGTATTTCTTTGTGATATTCAAAGCATACGAGACATCACATCAAGTACATATCATAACGGTTGGAAAATTTCCATTTAATTTATAATTCATCATTTGAAATATTATACTTCAAATATAAATATAATATTTAAAATTTCTTATAATTTCAAATAACAAAGTAAAAATTGTTATTTGAAATGTTTTGTTGTAAACATGTTCTAATTGCAATTGAATTTGCCGAAAATCAAAATTTAGTTTATTTTTAGTATTCACAATCGAGCCATCCCAGCCAACAACCAGCACCGGTGCTTTTGGCTCAGTGAATGTCGCCGATTCTGGCGTTTATTAATGGTGGTATACAATCGGTCTACATTCTATGTACTCTATAGAAAGAGGAATAGGTAGAGTTGATTAGTTGAACATAGTAAAATAAGAAATTGTTCGCTTGGGAAACTTCTAACAAGAAATTTTCAAACGAACAATTCAATGAAATCTGTTTAGTTCAAATCCAACATTTCAAATGAAAAACTTGCTCTCAAACAAACCCTTAATAAAAACCCACAACCATTCACGTCTCAATGACCCATGAAATATCAAATCACTAGTACAACAAACTACTTATTTAAAAAAAAATGAGGAAAAATGAGACCAATACAACAGTATTTGTGGTGCATGTACCCTATTCTTTACCATTTCATGATTTATCTACGTATCTTTTCATACATCTAAAATAAAATTCTAATTCGGAAAAAAATATAGAGCAATTTGATCAGCTATGAGCAGCTCCTCCTGAACCTGATTCTTTCATCAAGAAATTCCAGGCTAGCAAAGCTGCCCCAACAGCAGGCTCCACCTGACATATTAAAAAAATTGTACATTTTATTATATTATGTGATGGAAAACAGATTTATGAAGAATCATTAATAATAGAATGTACTAAGATTTTAGTGTTTTACCTTCCATAATACCAGTCAAGAAGACGCATGCAGAAAACAAAGGGACGCATGCAGACATTTGTGTTTTTAAAAGGTCAATCTTTGTTTTGCTACTAGGAAGATCATATCCAAGATATTATGCAAGAACTCTACTAATCTCATTGGTCATCTTACAATTTGGCTTAGAAAAATTGGAACATTCTAGTTTTCCAGAATATAAAGCATGGTAGGGGGGCCTTTGGAAAATAGTAATGTCAGATGATTCATGGTGTCAGTGTGAAGTCATGCAACAAAAAAAGGAGCTTCAAATGGTAGATTTCCGTTACAGATGATGTCCAGCAACAAAAGATGAAGGAATTCGCTTTTTGCCTCAATGATACATTTAAAACTTGGAGTAATGTGGTAGTGTCGTTTATTTAATTGATTCTGAACCTTTCACAAGTAATTTCATTGAATGTTCATCAAGACCCTTCTTGAGTAAAATATGTACTTATTCCTTTTTCTTTTAATTGTTAGATCAAATTGGGTTATTCTTTAGTGTTCTAATTTTTATTTTGATCCATGCTTTCAAAATTAAAGAATAATCTCAAACTGAAGCTCATAACTAGTCTGCATTCATTAACTATTTCTTTATATTCGATCAATTACCTATTGATGATAATTAGGACTTGCAATGTCTTATGTCGGACATTCGATATTTTATAGATCTTATCGGAAGAGTTACACCCCCCACCTCCCGACAGACGTATAGTGAGAGAGGAGACCGAGTACCGAGTTAGAGAGAGAGAGAGAGAACTCAGAGAAGTGACAAAAAATTCGCATTTTTTTTTTTGAGAAATAACTGCAAAAAGCCAGTTAAATGAGTAAAGGCTAACCTTCGGTCTAATCGGGCGAGCTCCAGGGAAGTATTTCTGGATACAATTCACAACTTCTTTTCCTATATCCCAACTCTTGTTAGCTTCAAGGACACCACCAACCATCACAACAGGGAAGGACTTCTTTCCATCTGTAATAAAAACCAATATGCACCTTGCAGTTAAACTCCATGGAAGATTGGTAGAAAATAACAGGAAGCAAAGATTATAGTACATCAGTACATGCATAGGGTAGATATCTATACTTGAATATTCATACAAGCCTAATTTGTGTACATCAATGACACACATTAGCTTGTATATGTATAGATCACATCCTCTTTATCTAGAATACCAATCTGAGGCAGTTTATGATAGAAAACAAACTATCATAAAGGTTACCAACAAATTGGTGGCAATGGCAACTAAAGGGGATCTACATTCATCAAATGCTTCATATCCAAAACTCAAATTTCAAGGAATCAAAACAAATATATTTCTATAAATGAATAAAATAAAAAACTAAATGATTTTCTTTTGAGAAGTGGCTTTGATCTTATAAACTGTACTCAGTTGAATAAGTTCAATACCTTCACCACACAAGCCAAGTCTTTCAACAACAGCTTTCACATTAAGAGCCAATTCCTGGACTGCATCAACTAAGATCTTATTTGCAATATGATCGCCAGCTTCTGCACAAGCTACTACTTCTGGAACTAGTGCTGCAATACGTGCCCAAGATGGATCCGCATAAGTCCACCTAAACTCATTGAGGTAACAGAAATCAGTCTGAAAAGTTAATACCTAATATTCCATATAAATGTACATTGTACTAATATCTAGTGCGGTGAGCTGTTTGGAGTTCAAGATTTTGACATGGCAATGTTTTACTCAGAGATTGCTGTGGATTAATGGTTCCAAACTGAAGTTAGCTGTGTTGCATTACATTCATGTGTTGAAGAAGTGCTAACAAGTCAAATAACAAATTTGATTTTTCACATAAAGATCATTTCCTTTATTCCCTTATCAAAAGGGAAAAGACAAAAGTGCACATCCAAATTGAATTGCAAGTAGTTTAACACTCAGTGCTTCTGTATTTCCATGTTTTCTGGTTGTTGTTGTCTTCTCAACCATGATTGTTACTATCCATTTTAAACTTCCAGAAACTGGTGTGCTTTGTTGCAGACCTATCACCCATATTTGATTAGTGGCTTCAACTTGGTTGTTATCACAGCTTAATCACGATAGGTAGGTTGACAATAGAATGATGCAAGGTTCATTTCAAATAGAAAAAACTGACATATAGAACTGCCCTCAGGTCATCTTAGTTTTACACAACAGGATTTAAAGTTGGGGTTGGAAAAGTGAGAAGCTCCAGAGACCACTCAAGTTAATGGTGGTAAGTCATGTGGGAGATTCATCTCTCCAATTTAAACAGCATTGCCCAAGGGAAAGTTTCTTCCTTAACAACAAACTAAGGCTAATTGTCTATTGGCTTGAAATGTAAACCAGTTTCACTTGTTTTTCACAATTCCTACCTCATTCAAAATTTTACAGTGTCTTAAGCATATAATGTCAAACAAAATATTTTCAAACTATCAAAGCAATAACCAACCAAAATCAAACTCCAGTCAGATAAGCTTAGTTCTACGTCCCAATCCATGTGATTTGTAGAGAAAGCAACAACAAAATCTAGAGTGGACCACAAGATTTTAAATCTTATGCTAGCAGCTTGGACTACATATATGACGGGTTTGTAAGTTGAAAAGAAAGATACCCAATGAGTTCATCTGGAGAAGAAAGACTAAGTGCCTTTAAAATACTAGTGGTAAGCATTGTTTGTGGGCCACGACCATCATGAGCCTTGATAACTGCTGTTAATGCTTGTGCAGCAATCCCATAGCCACTGCAAGTTGATGTGTTTTGTTATATACCAAAATCAGAAAGCAAGCCAAAATCAATTCATCTTATCATAAGAATATCAATAATGTTTGTAAGAGGAACAGTCTCGTTCCTACAGCGGGATAGCAGTAAGCATTATGAAATCAAGAAGCCTTTCAATTAATAATTTGAATTCATGGAAAAATCAAGGGGATTTTTGTTAATTAGGTATGCAAAAGTTATCTTGTAGAATTCCACAGCGATCAATGTTTTACATTAAAATAAACAGACACCTTGCATACCAACAATTGAAAACCAATGCGTGAAGGTAAGTTAGATGGAAAGTTCTCCAAAACCAATGGCAAGGAGGATCCTAGTCATGGGAGGTCCAAGGATATATTTTAGGATACGCATGAGTACGATTGACTTCTATGAGAGAATCTAAGTTACAGCAAGACAAATGAAGGGCTCTAATCTGTGCACCCTGTTGTTAATATACACAGCACATATGCATGCTTTAATAACTTCATATTTCCCAATTAGCACTCTCTAAATGAAATCACACATATCAAGAAATCAAAACCTAATGGTGGATCTAAGACACCACCATTGATTGATCACATTATTCATTAATACAGCGAGCCAATAATTAGCAAATGTTGACTGATGACCAAAATAATCACTCAATAATGGCCTTTGTGATAATTACAGATTGTTAGAATTAAGACACCATTCATGCAGTCCCTCCCTCACATAGAAATAGTCCTCATTCTAACTCATGCTATTTTCCTATTGACAAAAGTCAATGACTAGCCATCCCTCAACCTTTAATACAACATTTATAATATTATAAAGAAGCATACCCACCTCATGAAGAGCTCTGAAATGGAAACATATATAGAGTTGATGACATACCTCCCCCAATCACCTAATACAGGCCCTACACCACCAGCATGAGCCTCCTTACCATCTTCAGAAACCCCATATGATATGCAACCTGTACCAGCTATTAAAACACAGCCATCAAGCTTTCCCATGGTCCCACTTGCAAGAGCTGCAACAGCATCATTCCGAACATACAGCTTTACATGGCTTGAGAATATGCCCCTGAGAAGATTAATTTATCAATCTCCGGAAATAAAACTGATAAAGTAATATGAAATAATAGGGATCTGCAGGAACAAATCTGAATTATATTTATTATGTGATTAAACAATCATGTGAATATATATATATATATATATTGCTTATAGCATTCAGACTCAAACAACAAAATAGTAAGATTAAGCCTCATTGCCCATTATCTTTATATATTAATATGGAATTCAAGACAAAGCAATTGTAATCAAGGCAATATCCACCCAATCCTAAATGGCATAATGCCTCATCACCACCTAAACTTAGTACTGCACTGACCTTTTATGGGAGCATGATAGTTCGCAATATCAATAAAGGTGTATATGATTTAAGAAAATCTTAACTTTGGACTAAACTCTGCAAACATTATAAGTGCATTAACCAAGGCATTAGTGGGAGATGAAAGGCAAAAGTCTAAATATACATAAGTTGAGACAGAATTTTTGAAGTATGAAAGTTGTCAAAATAATTTCCAGGCACCAAACCTTAGCCAATTTAGTACCATTTCCTGATCTGTAGGATGATTAACACCAGATACACCTAAACAAACAGCACGAACAGCAGATCGATGTAAACCTGCTTTTGATAGAACATCGGCCATGACCTGCTCCAATGCATCCTTGGCAGCAATTTCTATTAAAAATAGTAAAGAAATTAACAAAAATAATTTGGCCCTCCCTCGTTCAAATTTCTTGAAATGAATGCTTGAGAGGGATATTCTACATGATTAATATCATCGACTTTCTAATATAATGAAACACTGACAATAATAAACATGAGAGAAGTATGGTGTCACTTTGCAAATAGATTATTCCATAGATAGAAACCATTTTCAGGAAGAAGGACAATTAATTTGTGCAAGCCATACAATTCAAGTCAACAAGGCATCATTTAACGCCCTCGTGTTAATCGCTAGTTGAACCTTTGTACACCATTCTGCTCATCATTGTACAATATCCTAGAAAACAGTTAAAAGCTGGGAACAGAATACCTGCTCAACCATCCTACATTCCTATGATCAATAGCTGTTGCTGAACAGTGGTATTAACGAAAAGAACAAGATAATTATGATCCTAGTTCAATAATCAATAAGAATCAAAGGTTTAACTAAGAGGTGGATGTTTTCTACGAGAACTAATTAAATATACTTCTTACAACAAATTTATTATCTTGAGTATTCTTCAACATGATTGTACTTACAATCTAAAAGTCAGCAAGGCCACAAAAACACTCCCACTACCATAAAATAAGCATGTCAAATGCAAGAAACTACGAGTCTATTAAGTTAACTACTAGATACAACTTCACATCTCTGCATTTTCTACTGCCTATATAGTGTAATTAAATCATGTGCTCATCTAATGATCACTCGTCCGAAGAGTAATGACTGACAACCAACAGGAGAGAATTTATCTCAATAAATAAAGGCACACTGGCCTTACTAGTAAAATAGCAAGTTTGACAAGAGCTTTCAGATGTTGGGACACCAAGCATCTATAATCATCAAACAAAAAGACAAATTAAATGACAAGGCCAGGGCAAAACCAAAAGTTGTTCATTTTCTCTCTTGCCTATATCACATTCACATAGCACTGAAACATACCCGTAGGAGCTCCATTGCATTAAGGCAGCATTTGGATTTGGATTAATAATTTGATGGGAATGGGAATGTTGTATCGTGCAACTAAAGTGTCATTCCCATTCCAATTGTTGTTGTATGTTTAACAAAAGCAAAAAAGATGTTTGAAAATGAAATTGATCAAATTATTCACACTTTCAAAAAATATATTAAAATTTACTATTTGGTATTAAAATAGCTACATTTGCCTTGATAATTTACAGAGACAAAAATAAAATCAATCCAATTGGACATTCGAGCATAATTTCAAAAAATTTCTCCCTTATTTATTTTTCCCCAGATTTTTAACATAAATATGCACTATATTGAAAAATCAAACTCATCATCATTCCATCCCTCTTAGGAGGGAATCAAGTTGTTCATGAGCAAAGGAATGGGAATGACAATGGAAATGGGGGGTTTGTGATTCAAACACCATCAATAAAGAATCTCATTCTCATTCTTAAACCAAATTTCCCAAACCCTACCTAAATTTTTATCAGAAAACAGCATTAACAAAATATTCACAAACCAAACAAACTCAAACTCAAACTCACGTTCCAAATCTCAAACCTATATCAACAAAACAACATCATTTCCAAAATTCAGCTCAATTAACACTTCAAACAATACAATCACAGAAACCTAGCAGACGATCATAACCAAAAACGCGAATATCACTTAAAAAGTAAAGTTGATTTCACTGTCAACGAACGAAGTAGAACCAAATTAAGAGTTTCAAAAGTACCTCCGACGCTGTTATAATTGGAGCAGCCGGAGACAGAGCGAGAAAGGATGGGGAGGGAATCCTCCGGAAGACGGGAAGCCGAAGACGGCGGCAATGACATGCACACACAGACGGTGGAGGTGGTGCCACCGTCCAATCCCAAAATCACCTCTCTCGTCCCCGGCATTTCCTGCTCAAAATCCCAAATTTCATCATTCCTGCCCCTCTTCATCACCTCCTCCACCGCAACCCCGACCAATCAGAAACCTTCAGATTGTTGGTCCAATCCAAAAAATCCAAACCCAGAACCAAAAAACAGACCTTTCTTTTGTTTTTGTGCTGCGTTTGAGAAATAGAGACGGAGGGAAAGAGATAGTAGGAGGAGGCAAGGAGCAGAACGGACAAGGAAGCAGAAAAAAATGGATTTGTTTGTTTTGTTTTTGGTGTTTTGTAGCGTATCTTTTGGTGGGATTAACAGAGAAGGCAGTGCTTGGTGAAATGTGGAGATGTGAATATAATATTTGAGTTTGGGATTCGGACGGCTAAAACGGCCAAACGCTAGTGGCTGATGAGACTGCAGTATTGAATTCCATGATTGAAGAAGAATACAACACCTCTCTCATCACTCCGTTGAATATTTTCAAGACCCATTTGTTGATTTGATTATTTTAATGAATATTATTCGTCAATGTTCTTGGAAACTACCAAAAATGTTGTCAAGAGTTACCAACCAATCCATTGAGGCTTGTTTGGCTTCAAGGAATTTCATTTTCTTGCTCCAATGCCTGCTTGTGTCCATCTTTCTTTATTGCTCCATGTGGACAATAGAGATTTTAAAGAAACATGTTAGGACAAGGCTGGTTTGTTTACGAGGACAAAAACATACATATATGTGACTCCAACAAATTTTGCATATGGGAGAGAGACAAAAAAGAGATACAAT
>JAYMSZ010001303.1:0-14781 GCA_036897665.1 Pelargonium citronellum | reverse complement strand
ACCATGTGTCACTATGTTGGATGGTTCAGTCGGGCGACATACCGGCGAATGTGGGATTGTATGAGACGACCTTGTGGGTACAACTGCATGACTTACCGGAAGGATTCCGTATGGAACGAGTTTGCAAGTATATTGGGGATTTCATTGGGAGGTATATAGAAATGGATCCATTAAGTTTTACAAGGAATAGGGCATCGTATATCTGGATCCGAATCATTATGGATGTACGAGTACCAATCAAGAGAAGATGGAAGGTCAAGCCTGTGGGTGAGAGGTGGTCATGGGTGGTTTTCAAGTATGAAAAGCTCCCACATTTTTGTTTTTACTGTGGGATCATGGGTCATAATGACCCCCAGTGCAAAGAACTCCTATTGCACCCGGAGGTTGGGGAGGAACGGGCATATGAGGTATGGTTGCGGGCATCGGGTCAGAAGCCGGGAGGGGGCATTGGGGCTAGATGGCTTCGGGATGAGGAAGAAGTTGTGCAGGCAAGCCCGATAGAGGTGACACCAGTTATTGATGCGGATACAGTAGGGGCAAAGGAGGATTTGTGCGCTGTTACACTGATGGAGGGTAAGAGACGTAGGACAGGAAATGAAACAGATTCGGGAGACAAGGCAAGCTAAGCAGAGAAGCCTCGCTTGGACAAATGAGAGCTCACAAGCCGGGAGCCAAACAAGCCACGTCGGGTCTCGAGATAGGATCCGGGGTGCCAACCTTGAATGGTGTGCGAGTGTGGTCGTATTAGGGTAATAGTAGTTTAAATTTCTTTTGTCGGGTTACAATTAATTTAGTTTGGATTGATTTAGTTCTTGTTTTATTAATTTGGTTTGGTTTAGTTGTTGCAAACTTAGTTCATTCTCCTGTTTTAGTTGAATGGTTTAGGGGTAGTTTAGTCACCTATTTGAAGACGGGTTGTGTCCTGTGGTCTAAGGGGTCAGGAAGGCAGAGAATGGTAGGTTTCTACCATGGCTCTGTACTGTGTCTAGTCTCAGCCTTGGATGTATGTGGTCTCTTGTACGTACCAAAGCACTTGAGCATGAATTAATAATATAAGGTTGTTTCACTAAAAAAAAGTGTGATATTACATTTTTTCGTCGTTTTTGAAAATGAGAATCTTCAAAGGGAAATGCTTTTTCTGAAATTTCTACATATGGTAGGGTGACTCCTTATGATGCACTTCTCAAAACTTCCGAAAAAGTAATGACTCTTTTTCTTTCCTCTTATGCTGGAGAAAAAAAAAGGAACTTACTCCGACCTCGCCGAAAGAGTGAGAGTGAAAGCAATCAAGTCTTCTGACTTTGGAGAAGACTCGAAAGACTGTCCAGACGACTGGCAAGACTCGGAAGACTGGGACGACTGGGAAGACGCTGACCAAGACTGGGATTGACGAAGATTCTTCAAAGTCAGAAGAGTCTTCTGACCTTTGAAGAAGGGTCTTGAGTCTCTTTTGTTTGAAAGTACATGCACCACTTGACATAATAACAGTTATGTGCACTGTATTACGCATTTATTCAAATTTTATGTACTATTTGCGACATTTATCTTGTAAAAAAGAAGAAGAAAGAACTCAACCAATGAGTTGTATATTTACAATTAGCATTTTTGAAACATAATTTTTGTTCACTAGTCATTCACTTATATTTTATGAAACAAATAAAATATGATGGGTTCAAATTTTATACTTTAAGTTATTGTCTATGTATATTTGTAAATAGTTTGTCAATTGTTGTTATCAATTCTTATGTACAAAACAATACTATGTTTGACTAGTTAATAACATAACATTTTATTAAATTTTTCTTTATGTACATGGTAAAACAAATGACACTGATCATTACAAAAAATAATGTGAATGAATTCTATTGATTACCCTCGACTTAGTTTTATCATATAAAGATTGAAATTCAATGACACAACTCAATAGACTCAAACACAAACATATAATAATTAATAGGAGTAATTACAATAAATCACCCTGTGTTTGAACCCAAAAACACGTGAACTCTCTCTGTTTCTGAGGTCGACAACTAACTACTCTGTATAATTACTAAAAGTGTAAGAATGAGAAATTGTTAACGGAGCATTTAAAAAGACGCCCTTAGTCTAACTGAATAACAATCATCTTCTTCTTGCTTTGTCTTTTGCCGAGACACTGAAAGCTTTCATTTTTATAACACTATCAATTTGTCTGTTGCTTAAACCGTTGGAGTAGTGAAGGAGAGCATTGAAGCAAATGATTAAAATTTGTCACGTTTGGATAAAGAAGAAAAAGGGTCATTGAGCAGAGCTAGAAGTAGGAGAAAATAGTTGGAGGAAGCTTACTCGAGTGACCACAACGGCGGTGGCATCCCCCAAATCCTTGGTCCCGCTTGAGCTCGCTATCTCTAGCAATGAGTTCCCAACTAATTCAACTCAAGAACAACCAAAACAACCCCAATACCAATACTATAAAAAGACCCAATTTTTTCAAATGAGTTTTCTATGGTTGTGGTGAGCAGACAAAAAAGAATGAGAGAATTTGGAGGCAGAGCTTTTTGGGAGCAAAAGACAAATGGGTTTGATTTTGTGGTTGTTTTTACTGATAAAATCAATTGAGAAATGAAGCTACTTTCGAGAAGCCATGACCACTACTTAATTCGCTGCGGCTAATTCTCTGTTTCAAAAAAAAAAATTGTAAGCTCTTCAACTAGTCGCAATAGGTCGAAGATGTAAGGACATTAAGGGAAATATAACAAATTATTATTTCATGTGACCTGCACATGCCAATATAAGTGTGAATATTTCATCATTTTTAACATGTTTAGTAATTACACATGGTAGTTAGTTGTCAACTTTTAAAATTGAAGGAATCATGTGTTTCCGGGTCAAAGCACATGATAATTTAACGTAATTACTCCTAATTAATAATTCTAATAGTTTTTTCAAATGTACCGCGACTGAGTCTCAAGCTAGATAAAAATAACATAGCCGAGTTGTATCAATCATTTTCTTTTATATTAATTCATTGTAATATTTTTATAACTGCTGTATTGACAAGAAATTATCCCATTTTATTCATCACTATAGTATTAATTAAATTATTATAAATAACTTATTGTTACTGCTTTATCTGTTTGGTCGAAAAGAAAATTGCAAGGAAAAAAAAAAATCCTTTTCTTAAAGTAGAGGATTTGGAATTTTCCAAGAAAATCAACGTATAGCAGCATCGCAGTGCCACCAGCCACAAAGGCAGGTCCACCATAAGAAGTAATTCCGTGATCCAACCGAGGACAAAACAGTACTTTTGTGGCACTAGACCCCGAGCCGCCCCCATAAGTCTTCTTTTTCTCGATACTCGATTCCGATTCTCAATGTTGTGTGCATTTCTCGTCACAACAGCTTCACAATTGTAGAGAGAGAGAGAGCGAAAATGGTGGAGATCGTCGAAGCTACTGCCAAATCCGCCGTTTCTGCGAATCCAAACCCTAGCCCCGAGCTCACAGCCAAAACCTCCATCGCCAGAGAAGAAGGCGAGCTTTCATCTTCCGATGACGATGTATTGTTCTTCCTCTAAACCCTAACTCTCGTTTTTTCGTCCTTAAATTAGAGGTTTTACTGATCTCTTTGTGTGCTACTTGATGCTCCATGTCTGATGCTTGCGCTGACTCTATTGATTCGTTGCTTTTTGTGGTTTTCGTTTGTGGATATACTGTTGTTTGAGCTAATTCTACTTGCTAGGCTGTAATTTTTCATGTTTTGCTGGTACTGATGAATCTGCATTTTTCATTCCATTGAACATGGGTGGATGCTTTGGGATAGAGAATTGAACATGGTTTACTTTGGTCCCTCCCTATGTGTTTCTGTTCTGTATGTTGATTTTCGTTTTGCTTTTTGTGATTTTGGAGCTGTTACTGATTTGAATCCTTGTACGGGTATGTTTTGTTCCTCAGGAACTTCCTGCATCCTCTGCAGCGACAGGAAGAGAACTTCCTGTTTGTTCCACTGCAGTGACCACAGGTGCTGTTGGTAGCCTAGCAGAATCAGCTGTACCTTCGTTGCCAAGCAAAAGCGCTCAGGGCATTAAGACGGGTAGGTTTTGTCATTTGATTTTTTACTTTCAATACCGATAGTACCAAAGTCATAATGGGTGTTTTTTGGCGCCTGCTTCCGCTTGCAACCGCATGCAAACTTTTACCCTAAACCATAATTATTATATTTGAGAATCATAAGATTCAGTTCATTAGTGTTTATTGTATTATATTATCTATTTGTAGTAAACTGTATCAAGACACTTCAAAAAGTAAAACTGAATTTGTTCCAACCGTTATTTAGTATTTTTAATTTAGTTCCATTCCTTGTATGTTTAGTTCTTACTTTTGTGTATCAATTTGGAAGTGAAGAATAATCTTTCAATACTCTGAGCTCCGCATCTGGTGGTACTCAGATCAGAAAAAATGTTCAGACCAAAAAAGGAAGGATGTAGAATGTCAAGATTTTTTTTGGAAAATACAAAGAACAAAAATGTGTTAGAAAACGACAGTTTTGTTTTGTTTTGTATTGGGGGAAGAAAAAAAGATTGGTCTTGTTCTTGGTTATTTATTTCTTCATTATTATTTTTGTTGTGTTCGGGGTGGGTGGGGGGTCTAGCATTATTAAATAGAATATGCTCTTAGGGTTTTACTAGTACCTCGTTCGTTACTGATCCTCAGTGTTATGAATGGCCCACCATGGTGCAAGGCTCTCGCCATGGATTACTTGTGCACGGCGATTTCAAAAAGCCGCGCCTTTTTTGCGCCATTTGACGAGGCGCCCGATGCAGTGCAAATATGGCGCACCTTGTTCAAATTGAAATGTATTTCAGGTTTTTTATTTAATTTTTTATATATAGTTAAAATCCCATAGGCCTTTTACTTATTAGGGATATAAATAAAGGAAACTACAATTAAAATTACAAAAGGAAACAAGAAGGCAACATGCAGTCTTTCTGTATTACAGCCTTCAGGCAACACTTTCAAAAGGCGTGCCATGCGTCATAAATAACCTTGCTGGTCACTCATACTTGCTCTGGATCTATATTGAAGACACACTTCTTATTAGATTCATACCTATTTTAGTTACATAAGTTGATGACGCATATGAATCAAATTGAATAGAATTATACAATTCTAATAATGCCTTCTAAGGTTCTATCAACTTACTATGATTGAACAATCTTAATTATACTCGTGGATGTAAAAAAGTCAATACTTGTTCAAAATAATAAATGCCCTTACTGGCATGGCAAGGATGTAATGCCCTTAATGATCTACCATGTTTGCTTTCTGACTATGTATAGAAATGTTGACCTACCACTCATCAACCGATTGCAATTTAGTTTTGTTTGAAGCACATATTATACATTTATAGAACCCTATTTCCTTGCAGTTCATGTGGACTTAGGTTTTCTAGCCTGTAAGGATGAGAAGTGGATTGGTCTTGAGACCATTATAAGATTCTTTTCCTTCTTTTATGTGCTTTCTTAACAATTTACTGAAAAGTATTCTTCATAATACATCTTTAAGGAATGTGCTGTATGTTGATGCTATAATAATGCTTCTCTTACCATAAGTTGATAGATTTATATCTCATTCATAGGGAAGCCCGTTTTTACAAACAATCCTGCAAGCTCTGTTGGAGTTCATTCTCGAATGTCCATGCAAACCAACTACAATAGAAAAATTGACAAGAATCGTGTCCCATTTAAATCTGTAGCACCAGGATGGTATGGCCCTCCCCCGGCCAGTGATAATCTTGTAATTAGCTTCTCAGATGATGATAGTGGCAGTGATTCCGAAGAGTACAGAAAGGAAAATTCTTTGGGAGCTAAAAGCAAGGCAATTGGTGTAGATGACAGTAGAAGACCCCCGATTTCGTCACAACCGAAATCTGTAATGCTTCGTAAGAGTACCAAAAATGAAAACAAAGTTGTGCCTAAGAAGTTATCTTTAAGTCGCACATTTATCTCATCGATGACCAAAATCCATGGAGCCAGCTCAAGGGGGGCTTTGCCGTCAACTGAGCAAAAATCTCGTGTCAAGAGTGTTAGTAATCTCAACCAAAGTGCAAGCCAAGGGCGTGGATTGGACCAAGGCACAGATTTGAACAATAGTAAACTTCAGGACTTGCGGCAGCAGATTGCTATCCGAGAAAGTGAATTGAGGCAGAAGTCTGCACAGCAGAACAAGGAAACTGTTTCAGGCCCATCCAGGGATTGCAATGCCTTGAATGTAGATAATGACTCCACAAGGAAATATGGATCAACTTCTGGTGAAGCAGTACAATTAGATTTGAAAGGGCCAGACAAGAAACGCTTAAAAGCCAATGGTCCTTATTTTGGTCAGAAAATTTCAGATGGTCTACAAGAAATACCTGCAACAAATCCTTTCTTAGTATCAAAAGATCAGGGGCAGGAGAGCAGGCGATTGCAGGACAAGAACAGTGTTGATTGCAGTGGGGGTGGCAAAGGGATTTCCATGTGTAGAACAGAGTCAAACATTGTTCAACCACAAAAACAAGATAACAGAAAGAGGGCTGCTTCGACTGAGTATCTACCTATTGTGCCAAAAGATGGTGAATACTTGTATTATTTCGTGCAACTTTATCATTTACCACAACGCAGTGTCTAATAAACTGGAACTTAAATAGCTTATGCTCTGCAGGTGCTGACATTAATACAAGTTGCAGTCAGTCAGATAGGAGTACGCTGCAGGTAGATCCTAGTAGCGTGGTAAACCGAAGTGCAGTCCTACCAGATTTAGCATTTAATGTGCAAAATAATTTAGTAAGTGGACATTAAAATCCTTGTTCAGGAATCTTGCTTTATTTTTATTTTTATTTTTTAGTAAATTTGCTTTATTTTTATTTATCTGTTTTTTAATTATCAAATATTACATAGCTCATTTTCTGTATTTCTTTATCAACAATTCCACTATTACAGGTTTAGTTGTAGTATTATGTCTCCTTTTGAGACTGCAAGGGAGTTAACGGGGTCGCTAATTCCGCAATGAAATATATTGTTATTGTTATATCACTATAGCTTCTTTTGGTAGCGTTATACAGGGTCCTTACAACTCAGCACACTATTATGTTACTATTTCAAAATATGAAGTTCAATAAGCTGGTGTTTATTTATTTGTTATTTTTTAATTACGCAGAACAATGTGGGGTTATATCGTCCAACTAAAGTTGATGGACATCATCCATTGAGTTCCTTTCCAAACAGAGCATCTAGTGAACATAATTTAATGAGAGTCAATGATGATAATGAAGTCATATCCAAGGAAAAGACATTGAAGCCCACATCTAGCGACGTGCGGCAGGTGTGTCTCCAGACACTAGCTCTTAAACCTAAGGCATAGTGTACATTTGATATAATTTGTTCTGAAACCCATATATTTATGTTGCAACGTTTTTTATTCACATCTGTAGACATCTCTGAAAAGCACAAGTACCTGGAATGGTTTGGATAATGTGAATATACCAAGACATAGTAACATGGATATGCAATCATTGACTGCAATGGAGGAACTGTTAGATAAGGATCTTGAGGATGCACAGGAGCACCGGCGCAGGTGTGAAATTGAAGAAAGGAAAGCACTTAAAGCTTATCGAAAAGCCCAGAGAGCATTGATTGAAGCTAATTCTAAATGTACTCATCTCTATCGCCAGCGTGAACTATGTTCAGCCCAATTTCAATCTTTTATTACGGATGATTCAGCTCTGGCATGGTCCACTAGGCCGCATGAACATGGTAGGATTGGGTTGAATTCATCAGATAACGTGATTGAAAATAATATGGACCAAATGCCCACGCCAATCCATACAATGCGGGCTGAATTTGATGGTTTCAATCAAGGAGGGTATGGCTCAAATATTCAATGCATAGATGGAGCTCATATTTCTTATCGGCATGTGAATGGGCAAACTCTTGGGTCTGAACCATGCAGTGAACCAGATGCTAGTACATCAGAGCTATTGCCTCGTATGAGAAAGAAAACTGTTAATGGAGGCTGCTCACCATCAAATGATCCTAACATTTCAGTAGATGAAGATGATGAGACATTTCCATGTGATCATGAAATAGATCAACCCATTGAGTCTCAGAGAAAAGAGAAAAGTTCTGAAGAGGACATAAACATAAATATGTCTAACAAAAAACCTTCTCTTGATAACTCCCAGGACTCTTTGCTTCTTGAAGCAAATTTAAGGTCTGAATTGTTCGCACGGTTTGGAATGAAAACACAGCAGGACAGTGGTGCTTATTCCAGCTTGGAGCCTTCAGTTAGACATGGGGCTAATAATGATGTTGGCACTGAAAGTGCCCAGATGAATGACAGTAATTTCCCTTTCACAGAAGCTGAAAAAATTCAACAAAGCGAACTTGGAGGTAACATTCTTTGACAGAATTTGTTCTTTTATTTCTATTAGTCATGCTTTATGCGATAGGGACTGACTGATCATTACAATTTGTTAAAATTAATTTTGTTGCCATAAATAACTTTGATTCATTAATCAAATTTTGCATATAATCTTGATTCTTCTCCATTTATTATGAGTTGGGATTTGTTACTGTTTTCTCTTTTTGTTAGTTGGAGGAGTGTGTTCAAATGATGATTTCCAGAATCTCAAATATGATATTAGATTTTCCACAATTGCATGGCTTCTGTTTTTTCGTTGCCTTCCTTGCTTGTTTGGAAATCTCTGGTTATTTGCATTATATTGTAGGACTTTAATTTTATATCAACTACATTTGTTTCTACAGAAATATCTGAAACATTCCGATGCAGAGTTTTATAAGATATGCTGGGATTATGAATAAAATGATATATTATTTTGCTGAGTGCTAGACTTTAGGCTGTTGAAGCTGGAGTTGGCAAATTTTGTGCTTCATAATGGTTTTGGATAACTGAGAAGTTTAGTCACGTTATTTGAAATTTGACTGTTAAGGCTTCAGTCTTCTTCTTTAATCTGAATGAGAAATAGGGTCTACCATGTTAATCTGAACAGGAAGTAGCTGATTTGCAATAAGCTGGATGAAAATGATTAACCAACTGAAAAGGTTAAATTATATTCTCTCATTGATACTTGTACCATTATATCATAAATGTCCATCAATATACATAATGAGATTATATGTTGTGTGATCATATGGTTTTTAACTAGTAGTTTTATTACTGTTCTTATTTCATTGAAATCATTTTATTGTTACTTGATCTAGGCACAGACAAACCCGAAAGAAGTGTAACTGAGGTTCCTTCCGAGCTTTACAGTCTTGATTACTTCGAACCTGGAATCGTTTTGCCTGCCTTAGTTCTACAAAGTACATTTCGCCACATGAAGGTTACCCCTCCAATTGGTTTTGTTGATTCAGAGATTAGAATTCAGCAGAATTGCCTTCATACCAATAACGTTGATGAGGGTATTCACGTAGAGAATGATGAACTTCAGTCAAGTTGTCTGATCTCAAATTCATTGAGGGAGACAGCCACGTATACTTGTGTAAAAGATATTGGCTCCTATAACTGTAATCTCATGATTGACCCATTTTGGCCGCTTTGCATGTATGAGCTTCGAGGAAAATGCAACGATGATGAATGTTCTTGGCAACATGTAAAAGACTACTCGGGAAAAAATATTAATAAGCATGGTGAATCCACAACTGCAGGTATTGATTTTCCCTGATTGAGTACCTACATTCCATTGCTTTATAATATTGATGAAATTATGCTTTTGCAGATAGTTTGGTTGGATCATCAGCTTGCAGGACAAGGTCCAATGGGACAGCAAAAGAGTCGAAGCATTTCAACATTTTAGCACAACCAACTTATCTAGTTTGTTTAGATACACTTACAGCCGATCCACATATGTGCAAATCTATTATAACTCAGGCAAGTGGACAGTGCTGGAAAAGGTGTTTCAGCCTTTCATTAGCTGTTTCAAGTTTGCATCACATTGAATTGGCTGTAGATGAACCACTCTTGCATGGTTGTGATGGCCGTGTGGAGGTATATGGGAGTTGGAGCAGGCAGGCATTGTATTTTCAGAGTAAAAATGGCAGAGTGGTTTGTTCAATACCTTCTACTTTATCTATTGAATCTAGCCTTGTGTTCTATAAACGTGAACTGTTATTGTTGGTGCTTTGTAACTTCTTTCAGCTTTTCACACCATATTTGTGATGCCGTGCTTTGGGGGTTTAATTTTAGGCTTCATAACATAGCCTCCTATTTTTGCTTATCTGCCACATCCCCCTTTCAGTAATTCTTACTTGTTTTTATGAGTGGGTGGGTTTATAGTTTTAATTTTAGTCAAATTCTATTTTATAGTTTGTCAAATCTGATATTGGCTGGTTTACACTTAATAGTTTTTATTTAAAAATATTGTTTCTTAAATTGCCGCTGAAAATGTTATTCCATCCATTATCTTTGTTAATTGCTAGAATGTTATATGATAGGCTATATAGACTTTTTACGAGCTGCTAATTCGAGCCTTCGTTAATGCTTCTCCCTCTTCTTCTCTTTTTCCCCCTGACAATTGTTACATTTCTCTTCATGTTGTTATGCATAGCATGTATCTTTGGTATATAATTTTTTTCCCCTCTTTCCACATTACAGATAAGTAGGCCCCTTATTTTTCTGTTTGGTAGATTGTCCCGGTTCTAATGTTCCTTGTTTTATGGTGAATACGTAGAACCTACTCAAGCAAAGTCTGCCTGACAAAGCCCAGTCCCTGGAAATTGCTCTTCTTGTACTCAATCAAGAGGTCAACCAATCAGAGGGTATAAAGAAGGTAAATACTCTCACCTGTTATCAGTATGCTAACATTTAGTATAATATATGTAAAAAAGCATGAATTCTTCAATTTCTCTTATCATCTTAAATTTGTGAGTTTTGTAGGCACTCTCTGTGCTGTCACGAGCACTTGAGGCTGATCCAACGTCTGTAGTACTCTGGATTGTTTATCTTATTATTTTCAGTAGCAATGCAAAATCAATTGGGAAAGATGACATGTTCTCTCAAGCGGTATGTTATTATTTGTTCCATACTCTTACATGAGGTAATGCTTTTTATTTTATTTTTCAACACTAAATGAGGTAATGCTATTACGCTGAAGACATAAGGCAGTAGACGTGTTTGCTAAAGGCATTACTTACCACAATCAGAGCCAATATCGTTCATAACTGAGCTAGCTGTGTGCCAATCATTGACCCTTAGCTTTCCTAAATATTTTTAATGTTAAACTAGCATGTATAGATGCCATTCTGTTTTAAGCAAACGCTATTTCTGGCTGTAATGAAAAGCCAAATAATCTATAACCATTAAGTTGATCAAAGAGAAAAAAAAAAATCCTCAGTGTCAGTTGTGAATTGTTCTAGAATGTCAGAATTATAGGCTTTGATATCCATAAGAAAATAAAATTGGGGGAGCTCCAACTCTAAATTTGACAGGTAATTATTATACTAGTGATAATATCTTAGTCAAGATAAACTTTTTGTGACTTTGCCGTTAGCTGGAGGTTGACTTCGCTTGAACAGGAGGAAGTTTGATGAATTTGTAGTGTGTCTGGGCATGAGGAGCTCTTTTTCAGTGTCTGCTTTTGGAGCAGGTTTACATCTTGCATCCCCAATTTATAGAAACATAAGAAAACTAGAATATCCTAGAAAATAAATAATGACAATTTGGAATTTATGACTGACATTTTCAGAACAAAACTCTATTAAACCTTTCATGCTTCTATGCAATATATTTCTGTCAATGTATTAAGCAATTGAGAGTGTATCTTCTTAAAATCAGTTTTTATGCTTTTTATTGGAGAAGAAAAATGCAAACTTTTGTTTGGAAACACTTTCTTGTTGTTGTTGTTTTAGGTCAAACATAATGAAGGATGTTATGAACTCTGGCTTATGTACATCAACAGTCGCGTACAGCTTAAGGATCGCTTGGATGCATATGATGTTGCTGTCTCGGCTCTTTGCCGATGTGTATCTACTTCTGGTCGGGACCCAATGCATGATAGTGCATGCATCTTGGACCTTTTTTTGCAGATGATGGATTGTCTATGCATGTCTGGGAATGTTAGGAAGGGCATAGAGAGAGTCCATAGACTCCTATCTGCTAAAACAAATTCTGATGACCCTCGTCCTCGCTCACTCTCTGATATCCACTCATGTTTGACAATTTCTGACAAATGTATATTCTGGATTTGTTGTGTGTACTTAGTGACTTACAGGAAACTGCCTGATACTATAGTACAGCAGTTTGAAGGTGAGAAAAATTTGCTTAGAGTAGAATGGCCTTCTGTTCATCTAACAAATGAAAGGAAACAGGAAGCTGTAAAGCTAATGGAAGTGGCAGTAGATTCTGTTGAATCGTACATCATTAGTGAAACCCTTCCAGAGGAAACCACTCTCAGATCACTGCAGCTGTTTGCTGTCAACCACATTAGATGCATGGCGGCACTTGATGGTTTAAACTGCCGGACCTTGTTGGACAAATATATTAAGTTGTACCCTTCTTGCTTGGAACTTGTTCTGATATCTGCATGGATGCATAAAAATGATTGTGGGGATCTGAGTTTTGTGCAGTTTGAGGAGGCCATTAGTAACTGGCCAAAAGGAGTTCCTGGATTACAGTGCCTTTGGAATCAGTATGCTGAGTATGCTCTCCAAAATGGGAGAACCGATTTTGCAAAAGAACTCATGATTCGCTGGTTCCATTCTGTTTGGAAAGTTCAGAGTTATGGAAATGTGGATGATGTAAATATGGGTAACTCATGCAGCTTGCTAGGTTCAGCCGCAGAAACAGATATAGGTACTAAATGTTCTGATCCTAACCAGATGGACGTAATGTTTGGGCTCCTTAATCTGTCTCTCCTGAGAGTGTTGGAGAATGATCACTCTGAAGCTCGTCTTAGCATCGACAAAGCATTGAAGGCTGCAACTCCCAAGAGTTTTGAGTATTGTGTGAGAGAGCATGCTATGTTTTTGCTTACTTGCGGGTCAGAATTAAAGGATGCTCCAATCAACAGGATACTGAACATATTGAATACTTATCTGGATGCTACTCAGGGTTTCACAATCTCCGAGCCTTTATCTAGAAAGTTCTTGAACTACATCGGTAAGCCTAGAGTCCAACAGCTAATTGGTAACTTGTTGAGTCCAGTGTCATCTGATTTTTCTTTGGTCAACTTGGTCCTTGAAGTCTGGTATGGCCCTTCACTTTTACCCCAAGAGTTCGGTAAGCCAAAGGATCTCGTGGATTTTGTTGAAGCAATCTTGGAGGTATCGCCGTCAAACTACAAGCTAGCAATTTCCGTCAGTAAGAGGCTAAGCAGAGGCTACAACTCTTCCGATGCTACATCTGCAGCAGTTATGTTTTGGGCAAGCTTGTTATTAGTTAGAGCTATGTTTCACGCTGTCCCGATAGCTCCAGAGTTTGTATGGATTGAAGCTGCAAATATTTTGGGTAATGTAACGGGGGTTGAGGCCATCTCCGAGAGCTTCCATAGGAGAGCTTTATCAGTGTATCCCTTCTCTGTTAAGTTGTGGAAATCTTACTGTAACCTGTATAGAAGGCTGAAAGCAGATACGAGCACCGTTGTGAAAGCTGCTAGAGAAAAGGGTATTGAACTTGATTAAATTTTCTTCGTTAAATATAGTTAGAACATCATATTGGTAGAATCAAACATTTTCTGAAAGAGGTTAAAGGCGGGTTTTGCTTATATGAGTGGTGTATGAAAGGCTTTTTGTAGATGGTATCATATTCTAGATTGAAACCCAAGGCATGTTATTTTTCGGGTGCCGGTTTTGTTATCAGAGGGTTATCAGATGGTGTAGAAGTAGCATCTCAGAGATACATACAGAATAGAAAATATAGTCAAATAGGTTTCTGCTTTTGGAGATTGGCATTTCAGTAGTAAAGATCTCAGTGTCTGTTGGTAATAATCTTTTACCCTTCCTTTTTTACATTCATCTCCTTATTTTGGCAACTGTAAGTACCCGGATTTTTGTACTTTGTGCATATAGTTTAAATGAAGATTGAGATCAATTTTTCAACATTTTGATGATTGTGAGTATGTGGTTATTGTTGGAATGGGCAATGTATTGCTCAATATTTGTTACTTCTAGCTAAACCTAATAATGATGGGTCAGCATGATTCCTTGGATGAAAAAAAATGATTTAGTTGAACAATTAGCAGGTTTGTAGTTTTAATTTCTGTAGATATAATCACAATTCTCAGGAGTCTTGATGCACACATGACCATCTAGAAGAACATTATTTATTGATTGGATACTAAGGTTATATTAATACCTTTTCAGTGGTGTTTCTTTTATACGAACGGATAATATATTAAGCAGCAAAGCGGACAACATTCAAATTATCTTGGCCCTATTCATGTTTACTCAAATTTTACAAGTATTTCGGCTATTGAAAAGTCAACATGTGCACTATCAAGATGATTCGCTCTTAACTAAGTTTGAAATTCGAATCAAGCTATAATTAGTAACATTGGACCAAATATGAGCTTGAAAAAGGTATTGCAATAAAGATAATAAAAGATCGGAAACAAGATTCAAAGAGACCAAATCGGGTTAAGTATCACGTAAATTTGTGCATAATTGAAAGATCAACGGATGAAATAATTGCTAGTATATTCTTATAAAAAACTTACGGGTAAATTGTCATCATAGTACCTGTACTTTTTGAAACTTTGGTTTTGGTCCAAATGACCTGCTATTGCAGGTCTCCCACATCCACGTGAGCG
>JAYMSZ010001302.1:0-14783 GCA_036897665.1 Pelargonium citronellum | reverse complement strand
CGGTGGCGCGAAAATTGGAAACGGAAAGCTTAGTTTCAGCGCCATTTCCACCGAGACTGTGGTGCTGTTGTGGAGCTCGAAAACTGTACTCTGGAGCTTGAAGACGATAAGAGAGATTAATCATAGGATATCATTCAAACGACGTCGTATTATATGAGGTGATAAATGAAACTGCGTCGTTTCAGGGAAAAGAGAAACAAAACAAGCTTAATAAACAAGTATAAGCTGCAGAGAAACTACGTTACTGTACCCAGTAACCGACAGTGAAGAAAGCTTGAACCTTGAAGATGAATTGATAATGAAGAGATCGATTATGGAGAACAGCGTCCACCAGGTAATCTTCTTGCTCTTCTTCGTCTTTGATTCCGATTTGCATCAAGAACAGTGTTAACACAATGCTCATCATGCATTTTCTTGAACTGGGTTTGCGTTTTTTTTAGCAATTAAAAGCTTAAAACCC
This sequence comes from Pelargonium citronellum, assembly GCA_036897665.1. Taxonomy (NCBI): domain Eukaryota; kingdom Viridiplantae; phylum Streptophyta; class Magnoliopsida; order Geraniales; family Geraniaceae; genus Pelargonium; species Pelargonium citronellum. Next base: position 14,323 of record JAYMSZ010001302.1, on the reverse strand, counting down.
TGTTCTGATCATGATCAAGCCCCTATTTTTAGATCATCCAAAGAAACTTCTGGAGTACAAAATGAAGAAGAAAAATGGGTTCTATATAAATTTTGCCACGGACTGAAGAAATTTTGTGAAACCCTTTGCAGCCCTAGAAAGATAGGTTCTTGCATTTATCTGTGTAATGTTTTGATATTTTTTGTTCTGTTTTCCATTTTGGGTTGGTGTTTATTTAACATGTTAGTTTTCACTCCAGGAGATGGCCTAACGATTGAGGGTCATTTGGTGATGAGTTTTGATCTCTTAGAGTAGTAATTGGTTGAATACTGTCTTTTTGTGTGATATGGATGTTGTTGCTGTAATCCAGAGGTTATGTCTTGTAAAGATTTGGAGATTGGTAGTGATCATGGGATTGGCAGTAACTGCTGCAGCGGTGTTTCAGAGTTTCGCACGCCCATATGGGAGGACACTGTTTCTAACACCTCCTGATAAGGGTTCAGTAGTTGAGATGGTTTCATATGCTACGATTTTTAACACTTCGGAATTGACAGAATCTTTGGTGGTTAGTGTGGTAGATAGTGAGGCTAATGCTTCTACTCCAGGAAAAGAAGCTAGGCAGAAGAATGGGTATGATTTGGCTTCAGATTATTCTATTCAAGCAAACAGAAAAGAAAATTCGCGCACCAGGTTCCAGTTTGAGAATAGCGCTACTCTTGGTAAGAGTTCTACAGAAGATGATGCAAATAGCAATGTCACTTCTCAAAAACTGGCTTCAGAGTCCAGACATTTCGGTAAGGAGCAGGTTAACAAATCAGAAACAAGGTTAAGCCTAGCGGTGGATCAAGATGGCAGGCAAGTTACTTCTGCGTCGCTGCCTCTTGTGTCACCACAACTTTCTACAACGAATGCAGAATCAAGTACTTCTGTATCAGTTCTCACTGCCAACACATCTGCAATGGGCGATGCCACACCAGCTATAGGAATGGAACCTGAGGATACAAATACCGAGATATTGCAAACTGTTTCTCTTTCCTTGTATGACAGTTCTACAACTGCTAGTATATCAATACTGAAGAGGTGGGACAAGCAGCCAATATCAGTTTCCCAGATGAATTCACTATTGCTTCGTAGTGTTGCTTCTTCTCATTCTAAGGTACGGATGTTAACATTTGTGCTTTGAATTTGAACAGAGGGAATATGATTTGAGATTCTGGGATGTTTTCATTTATTTGCTTTACTAATATTAGAAGCCAAAGTGGTCATCAGTACGCGAGCGTGAACTTGTGTCAGCAAAACTGGAGATCAAGAATGCTCCCGTTATAAGTAACATTCCAGGACTCAATGCTTATGTTTTCCGAAATGTTTCAGAGTTTAAGAGGTAAGCGTGTTAACTTACATGCTCTCATGTGTGTGTAATTGTGTATAAATTGTTAAAGATTTTGTATCATAAAAAGTTGCCACTTTTAATAATAACTCCCAAGTTGCTTTTAGTATTCGGCATATCATGTTAATGGTAAGATATTGTTAAATGCTACTATGCAGAATACTTAAGAACCTTTGTATGAGATGTGTATTCACTAATATTCTCTAAAATATCTTTTGATCCATATTAGCCAAAATAAGCAATATCAAAATAGTCTTTGGTATCACCTGTAAGCTGAAGCATTAACATGCATAAATGTTAAAGTCATACTTCTGTTGTATACCATTTGCAGGAGCTATGAATTGATGGAACGTGTGCTCAAAGTTTATATCTACAAGGAGGGAGAAAAGCCTGTCTTCCACCAGCCTAAGATGAGAGGTATTTATGCCTCTGAAGGCTGGTTTATGAAACTGATGGAGGAGAACAAAAAATTCATTGTGAGAGATCCCAGAAAAGCTCACTTATTTTACTTACCGTTCAGCTCACAGGCCCTAAGGAATACCATTGATGGACAAAAAATTCATGGTTTAAAAGATCTACAAGATAATCTGAAGAACTATGTGGAGATAATTGCACGAAAATATCGTTTCTGGAACAGAAGTGAAGGAGCTGACCATTTTTTTGTTGCTTGCCATGACTGGGTATGTTTCCCTTGCATCATCCAATTTCGAATTCATTAGCTCTCCTATCTGAAGGTCGAGATTAAATGTTTTCAGTGCCTTTCTTTTAATGTGGTTGACAGCCTCATATATTGATATACTTAAGCTTTATTTTCATTTTTGGAATATTCTACAGGGAAAAGCATTTTCACCGTATAATTTAGTTGGACTAATGTGACATTTGCAATTTCAGGCTCCGCGACTCACGAGTAACATGGGGAATTGCATTAGGGCCCTTTGCAATGCCAATGCTGGTAAAGGCTTCAAAGTAGGCAAGGATACTTCTCTACCAGTAACATATGTTCGTAGTGTGAATGAATCTTCGAGAGATCTTGGAGGAAAACCTCCATCCGAAAGACCTATTCTGGCCTTCTTTGCCGGGAGCATGCATGGTTATCTCCGTCCAATCTTGCTACACTACTGGGAGAACAAGGAGCCGGACATGAAAATACACGGACCAATGCCTCGTGATGTAGATGGCAAAAAGAAATACAGGGAGCACATGAAGAGCAGCAAGTATTGCATTTGTGCGAGGGGATATGAAGTTCACACCCCTAGAGTAGTTGAGGCTATTTTTAACGAGTGTGTTCCAGTCATCATATCAGATAACTACGTGCCTCCGTTTTTTGAGGTATTGGACTGGGAGGCATTCTCAGTGTTTGTTTCAGAGAGAGACATCCCAAATCTGAGGGACATACTGCTCTCAATCCCAGAAGACAAATATCTTGAGATGCACTTGAGAGTAAAGATGGTTCAAAAATATTTCATTTGGCACAAAAATCCCGTCAGATACGACTTGTTCCATATGGTCCTTCACTCAATTTGGCACAGTAGAATTAGTCAAATAAGATCCAGATGACAGGTTCCGGTTCAGTGGAAGTATAGGAGCGAAGAATGAGCAAAGAAGTGACACTCACAAGAAGCAACTCAAAATTCACAGAAACGATTTCGCGAGAAAAATGTACAGAGAGCCCAGGTACTGATTTGGTTAAATTGTTCCCGTTTCTTGCTATGCATGTATCTTGTTTGTGTACTTGCAATTCATTGCACAAAATATGCACCTACAACTACATGGTGCTTTATATGTGCTAGATTTAGAAGGATTTCTGTAACATTGTTGTCTGTTAAATTCACTGTCTAGCTTGTAAATCAGACTTGTGAGACTTGTATATAATGTTGATGTGTAGCCTCAATTAATACAATCTGAACTTGTTGGTTTTTGGATTGAAATGTGAACTTGATCTGGTTTTCAGACCAAGTTTTGATCTGAACTACAATGTAATTTATTGTTTTCTGAAATGACCACCAGTCAGGTCAGCCTGGTTGAGATAAACAAGAATGGTTGTCATGATAACAATGGGGCCAGTTTATTTATTTTATTAATTGCTCATTAAACAATAACTAATTTAGTGGTCCTTGACTGATTGCCCTTTGAAATTGAAACCTACTAAAAGCATTTTGCTACATTCTAATGTCAGTAGTGCATATTAGAGCATCAGCAAGGGGGGACTCAAATTGAATTCTTATATGTAATAATAGTGTTTTTTTAGTGTCTATGTCAGCAATAGGGCTTGTAAGGAAAAACTCTGCATTGTAGGGACTCTAAATTGAGTCCCAAATCATGAATATTTTTCATGTTTCAACTTTGAATGACCACATGTCTTTTCCTTATTGGTTATTTTGTCAAAAAAAATTAAACAAAAGAAAGAGGGTCTAGACCTCTGTACAGGGATTGGAGATTGGACCCTTTTTAGGACTCCACACATTCACTCAACAAAATTTAGAGTCCTTTTGCTGGTCCCTATATATTTTGTACCAGCATTGTGGATGCTCTTACTATTTAATTGGTTTTAATGATGCTAGAACCAGGCATGATTGGGTCTGAAGCCAACAATTGGATCCAACTAGATCTGAAAATAGAGAAATGATTCATGTACGGTGAATTACAACTAACAAAAGATGAGACCTACTATCTTACTCCCTTTGAAAATCAAAGTTGCCTACTGTATGGGCCAAATTTTTTTTATTTTATTTTAAATATTATTAGGAAAATAATTCATGCAAATAGCCGTCATACATGTGAAATGTATTTAAGGCAAAAATTGAATCTTAGCTAATACAAGATGAAACTCACTGCTCCATCTCCTGAAAATCAAAATTAGTCAAAAACACGAGATGAAGTCCACTTTCCACTGATCGTAATCTGCCGCTAGCCCTGCATAGATCCTCCATATCATTATTAGTGGTCGGTCCCGTGACATTTTCTTTTTCCGGTTAAATCCATCAAAAAAATCTAAAATCAGATTCATTCATGTGCAGTCATTATCACAGTTAACTAATAACCATAAGTAGAAAATAAACAAGTGACAAAAGTGGCATTCATGTAATTCCATGATGGAGTGTACTTTCAAAGGCAAAAACGGGACCATCACAAAAACGACGCCGTCTGTACAAATAAAGACATCCTCGGAAAACGTGTACTTTCAATTCCAACTTGAACTTTTCCAATTTCCAGGCAGCTCTGCTCAGCTCAGCGGCTGAGCATTAAATAAACAAATAATTAACGTTAATTATTTGGGCATATTAATTAATATTTAATTACTCTGCTTGCTATGAGATCCTTTACTTTCGTTAATTTATCTTAGATTATTCTATAAAAAATTCTTGAATATATAAATTCTGAACCCAACTTTATTGTCTGGATTTTACAGTATTTAAATAATTTGTTATTTTTTGGGAATAGACTATAGATGGCAAAATCTGAAACTTTCAGTCACTGTTTTTTTGTAAATTGTTTCGAGTGTCGGTCTCATTCCGCAGAGCTGAAAAGCTAATGGCCACTGATTGATCGTTTCTCAGGTTAGGGTTTTCTCTGCTTTCCTCTTTTCCTTGTTTGGCTGATGAGAAAACGAAGGAAAGTAAATACGAAATGGATAATTTGAAGTCTAGTGCGCACTTTATTACTTTCCTCTGTTTGAGATTGGTTTATTTTTTGTTAGAAATTGGAGTTTCTAATTTAAGTTATGCTGTGGTGTAGATTCTTGAAATTTTGTTTGTTCTTGATTTTCTCTCCTTGTTATGTTTATTTGGTGAAATATATGATCAGAGCAGTTGCTTCAGTTGGTTTTTACTTTTAAATTCTTGCCATTTGTGTGTTTTTAGTTTAAATGATTCATGTGCATGCCTGTGTTTGTTTAGTTTTTTTTGCAGCAAACCTCTTCTTGTGGGGTTTCTCACTGAGTTTAAAGAAGTGATTTTGAAGATGGTTTTGTAATTTCTGCATAATTTGGGCAGAGAATAGTATTGGGTTTATTTTGTGGTATGGATTTTTCGTTCCGGAACCATAAGTTCTGCCAGGTTGAAACCAGGAGATGGCTTCTTTTAGTGGGGGTTGTGGCTGTTACTCATGTATTGTTTCAGTCCCTGCTGCTTCCGTATGGAAATGCTCTTCGCTCTCTATTTCCTGATGTTGAGCATTCGATGCATGATAGGCGTGGCTTCCTCGATTTGCATTCTTCTGCCAAGTCGGTGATGGTTCGCAACCCTCTGGCTGTTGATGCTTTGGATGTGAATAGTGCAGCTGTGTCTGTTGAGGTGATAAAAGATTCTGAGAACTCTGATGTTGATGGAGAAATAGGGAATGATGATGAACTTCGGGGACAGGAGAGTGAAACAGATGATGGTTTCGTGTCTGAGGAGAAAGGCACGGTTGATGTCTTGGAATTTGTTGTGGATAGAGATATAGATAATAGTACTATCTCTGTGAAAGTCGAAGATACGAGGAATACTACTGCATTGGAGGGTGCTAAAAGTCAAGAGAGTAGTTCTGTGAAAGTCAAAGATTCAAGCAACATTTCTGCATTGGAGGGTGCTAAAAGTCAAGAGAACAGTTCTGTCGTGGAAGAGACCGGAAAAATTGAATCAAGAGATGACCTCTTCATAGCGCAGCTTGTGAAGCCAAACAAAGTTTCAACAGACAACATTCTAGAAGAAGATTTAAGTTTGAGACAAAATGAATCTCAGAGTGTAGAAACTGCTTTTCGATCCCATTCACTTGCTTCTCCAGTTAACTTTATTAATCCAAAAAGCCCAGCATCAAATGCAAACTCGTCTTTTACACTGCCATTAGATCTTGTGGCCTCAAAAAATGTGTCTGCAATGATAAGTAATTCTGTGAAGAAGATGAGATCAGAAATGCCACCGAAGTCCATAACAACAATAGATGAGATGAACCATTTATTACGACGGCACCGTACTTCTTCTCGAGCAATGGTATATTTGTCCTTTGTTAAACAATTTCTTTTCCTTGCATACATTTGTTTAATTTCAGGAGTCTAAACTTTTTATATTGATCATAGAGACCGCGATGGTCCTCCGAACGAGACAAGGAAATTATTGCTGCCAAGTCACTAATTGAGAATGCTCCTATTGTCATGAATGATCGGGAACTTTATGCTCCTCTCTTTCGTAATGTTTCCATGTTTAAAAGGTAAACCACTATGTTTCAATCTATTGCCCTATTTACAAGTATTGCTTTGGAGTTGTACTCTATTACCACTACTAAGACTAAGTGGCATTGCTTTGGAATTGAAACCTACTGCCCCTTTCGTTAGGACTCTGGAGGCACAATACATTATGCTATTGTCAACTTGCACGAGTTTATTACATTCCAATTTCTATTTATGTCTGCCCACTAAACAACAAAAACAGTGCAAGAAAGTAGTAAATTCATGTCTCACGACGTGTTGGGATCTTCTTATAATATACCCCCTTCATCCAAAAATAGCTGTCCACTTTCTCTAAAAATATTGCCCAATATGAATTACTAACAATATCCTTAAGATAAGTTGGTTACGACCTTTGACTTTGTTACAACTAGAGCACATGGGAGTGCAAGGGGAAAAACCTAGGTCCAATTAACTAATCCTTAATATTCACAAAAATTGGAAAGTTGACAAATATTTTGAGACGGATGGAGTACTTTTTTAGTTTTAGTACTATAAGTAATAAAAATACAGATTATGAATCTTTCAAATGAAATGTGGATTACATATCCTGGAATATTCATCTGCACTTTCAGTTATGCTTCCTATATATCACAAGGCACAATGGATAAGAGGAAAAAGGAATTTCCATTTTCCGTGTAGATCTGCCTTCTAGATCTCTAGTTTACCATTTAAGTCTATTTTTTTTAAATCTAGTTATAGATTATTTATCAGCACAATTAAATTCAAAGAATTCAAAGTATACCAAAAATGAGCTAAGTTATGCACTGTAGCGTTTTGTTTCTGATTTCGTAATTATCTCTCTCATTGGTCACTTCCTTCGTTTCATTCCATGCTGGTTTAAATTCACGTACAAATTATGCTGCAACTTAACCATACTGTTTTGTCGTGTATAAAAACTCGTTTCTTTGCTGTTCGTAGCATGATTCATTGGATCAAAAGAGCATGAATCCATCATGTATTCATAGTTTAATATCATTCCAGAGGTGGAGAAAGCATATGATTTTTACCTACTTTTGTCCAACATTGGTACCTTACTCATTAAACTGTGACGAATAATATAGAGTGGAGTGTTGCTTTGCACGAGACTTTACATTTTCTACTTTTTTGTTACATTATCCATATGCTATGTTTGTGCCCATCCACTTCATTTCTCAGGAGTATAACTAGGACCTAGGTGGGTTAAAACAAGGCAAAGCTTGGGTCAATAATCTAAACACTTTGTTGGGATTGAATACATCCTACAATAGTACAAAACATTCATTTTTTTTGCTCTTGCCAAAGACTTGTGTCTAAATCTGGGATTGCGTCATATCCTTGGTTTGTTGAGACTTGAGAGAATCAGAGAATAGTCAGTTCGTTTCCTCTCACATGATAAAAAATAAGCACAGTGCTATTGTGTCATTTTAGAACTTTGTCTGGGATATGATTTACCTTTCCTTCCTCTCTCACATATTTTTATACTAGTCTGTATTCCAGCACTCCCGATATAAACTATGCAACGGTAGCATTGTTTTTTTCCCCAACTTAATTGTGGTTACATATTTAGGAGCTATGAACTCATGGAACGTACTCTCAAAGTCTATGTCTACAAGGATGGAAACAAACCCATATTTCATCAACCGGTACTCAAGGGACTATATGCCTCCGAGGGATGGTTCATGAAACTGATGGAGGGAAATAAGCATTTTGTTGTGAAAGACCCCAGGAGAGCTCACTTGTTTTACATGCCATTTAGTTCTAGAATGCTAGAGTACACCCTTTATGTGCGCAACTCCCATAATAGGACAAACTTGCGCCAGCATATGAAGGAGTATACAGAAAAGATTTCAGCAAAGTATCCATTCTTCAATAGGACTGGCGGAGCAGATCATTTTCTTGTAGCCTGCCATGATTGGGTATGTTCCCTGTGCATCTTACATTGTGCCTCTACTCTCTAGGTGGGGAGGTGCTTATTTTCTTACGTCCTGCAAAATTTTCTCATTCAAAATGTATAGGCATCCCTTTGTCGAGGCATATAAAGTCACAATTTTTCTTACTGCAATTTGTCAATTTCAGTCCTCGTGTCTATGCATATAATATCATTTGTATGTGTCGCACAGGCTCCTTATGAAACAAGGCACCATATGGAGCGTTGCATGAAAGCTCTCTGCAATGCCGATGTAACTGCTGGGTTCAAAATAGGGAGGGATGTGTCTCTTCCAGAAACATATGTCCGGTCAGCAAGAAACCCTCTTCGGGATCTTGGCGGAAAGCCTGCTTCAAAGAGGCACATCCTCGCCTTTTATGCTGGCAACCTGCATGGCTATTTACGTCCAATTTTGCTGAAATACTGGAAAGACAAAGACCCCGATATGAAAATCTACGGTCCTATGCCTCCTGGCGTCGCTAGCAAGATGAATTACATCCAGCACATGAAGAGCAGCAAGTACTGTATCTGCCCAAAGGGTTACGAGGTGAACAGCCCCCGAGTAGTTGAATCCATCTTTTACGAATGTGTACCCGTGATAATATCAGACAACTTTGTGCCGCCATTCTTTGAGGTACTCGATTGGAGCGCGTTTTCACTAATCCTTGCAGAGAAAGACATTCCCAACCTGAAAGACGTATTGATGTCGATACCAGAAGAGAGGTATCTTGAGATGCAGCTCGGGGTGAGGAAGGTTCAACGGCATTTTCTCTGGCACGCGAAGCCTTTGAAGTACGATCTCTTTCACATGACCCTTCATTCAATTTGGTACAACAGAGTTTTTCAGATGAAGCTCAGATAATTAGTTTTGTTCTTTAGTTTTCTGTATATATTTGCTGTAACATTTTCTTGTTGTAAAGAAGATTTCTAAGTTTTTTTTTTTTATGAAATTGAAAGTTGTTTACGGTCTTACACGGTAACATGGGTCCATAGGACTAAAAAAATGAGTGATTTAGTAACAATTTTTGAAAAATTTGAAGAAAAATACAATATAGAACATATATGTTAGCTCCAGCTCATCAACAAGACAGTATAGTCGTCAGAAATCAGGAAAAACTATGGTCGTGTAATTATCAGGTGTCTGTTTACTCTACTATATAAATTCATTATCAAGTTTATAAAAAAAAAAATTCTCGAGATAAATTCTAACATGCCACGTAAGAAAGTTATTGGATCCCACATGACTCTAGCTTATTCCTACCAATAACTCGTTTTTTTATAAGCGACGAGACAACAGTCCTACAAAGACCAGTGTTTTCCACCCTCAAGTGGAGCAGCGCACCCAAGTTGATAGTTTTCCTCTTAAAACCATAAATCTCAACTCATACCGTTGACAAGAAAACTCGAACCTAAGACCATAAAGAAAATTCAAAACATATCAACTTGATTTGAATATATTGCTTATTCATAGCAACATCTACAAGCTAAATTACTTAAAATGATTGGAAATCAAAACAAAAATGAAATTTTCATTTATTCGTTAGTCAATATTATTATTTTTTGTTGTCGTAATGACTTGGGAATTTTTTGAGTCCAAATCTTACCTGATTTAGAAGGTGGGAATGGTACACAAAAGAGTCCAAATTTTCATTACGTGACATGTTTAATTTTCTTAAAATATAATATCTCGAAAAATTGAAGAGTTGGTGGCCCAAAGCAGATTCGAGTAAAAGCGACTGGAATGGATAAAGATCATCATCAATTGTTGCTCTTCTATTCTCTTCTTCAATTCTTATTCGGTTGCTAATATTCCCAATTTTCTTATTTATTACCATTATCTATAAATAAAATACTATATATATAATATATGTCAAATTCATTTTATTAAATTCATTTATCAGTACCAATTTATACCTTTCTTAATTTGGAATTTTTGGTTGCTTTCCTCTCCCACTCTCTGTAAATTTAGCTCAGTTTCGAGCTATCTGTTTCTGGGTTTTGCAGATTCGATCCTCTCTTGTACTGGAAGATTGCAGGATCGGTACGTTATTTCAACTTCCACAACTCTCTCTGATGTTTACTTCGTGGATGGGTTTCTTATGGGCAACTGATTTTAGCATCTGCCAATTTATTTATTTGGAAATTTTTTAATTGATTGTCTAGTTTCTGATGCAGCTATGCTGAATTCATGATTAATTGTTTTGTTATTCAATGTGTTGTGTTATTTGCAAACTCCAATTTTCCAGTCCCTGAATTTTAATTCCCTTTGTGTGTTGTGTAGTGTAAATTCACATTTTACTTGGAAGAAAATTTATATAGAATCAAATGGGTATGGAAAGTACTGACTGTGAAGTTCTGTTAAAGCACCATCTCAAAGTTTGATGCTTTCTTGGAAATTTGTTTTAGTGGATTAATTTTTCATTGCACCTGTGACTCTCTCTCTATTTCATATGCTGTTTTTGTGAACCGCTGTTATAAAATTGTCTTCTTGAGCCTATTGCATTATTTCAGAATCCAGAGAAGTAATGGGAGATTTGTGGATTAGTGAGGAAATATCTGAAATCCCTTCAACTGTGAGTTGTGCGAGATAACTCATTACATGCATTCAGGTAATTTTATCCGTTCCATTCAATTCTATCCTTTAATTCACGTCTTCTGCTTTCTGCGGTTTTCTGTGGTCCAACGTACATCAGGTCGAACATGTTTCAAGTTATTACTACCCCATGAAAAGGCATGGATATATAGGACAGCAAATGGTTTGGTTCTCACCTTTATTTAGAGAGGTGAATATGTTTATGTTGTGCTTCCATGTCTATGGTCATATATGTAATGAAAAAGTCTTAAAAATATTGGTAACCAATCATTTAAATAATACGGGTTGATAATGAGCGACTGTCAAGAGAGCTGGGCATTGTTAATTAATCGAATGGGGGTGGAAACCATTAACACTATAGGATCGATGACTTGAGTGTTGGATAGGGGTTCTATGGCATGGGTTTAGCTGCATTTATAAGGTGCAATCACATGTCTTACATGTAGCTTGATCGCATACTACTGAATTTATGAAAGGATATATATAGCTTCTAATCCTGCAACTTTTCTGCAATTTTGCTGTCATTTCACCAATAACTTGTTTCCCAGGTTTAATGTAGGCCTTGTTATCAGGTATATTGTGATGCCAGGTGGAACACGAGTCTTCGTTTTGATTATTTTGGATCTCACTCAATAGTGGATAGTATTTTTGCTCGTCTCCTGTCATTGAGTGCATATATAAGCCATCAATTAATTCACTTTATTGGTAAGTTTGTTCCTTTGTTTATGCATGCTGTTGACTTGAGCCTTTGTCTTCTTGGCAGCATTCACTTCAAGAATGAAAATATTGTTCATTTGCCTTTCATGAGTGACATGATATGAGGATAAAATTGTACTGCAGAGGATCTTGTACTCGGAGATATCAGTAGATGCTCGGAAGATCCAAGATCCTCAAGTCACAACATTTCTAGATCTGATCTGAAGAGTTGCCTGTTGCCTTGTAAACCTTATAGTGATGATTCTAGCTCTGAAACTTGTGAAACCAGAGTGTTGGAGCTGGGGGAGGAATTTGCTGTAAATATAAGATCTGATATTGTAGAAAACCATAATAGAGATCAGGGTCTCCTCTTCATCTTTCAAGGGTGAGTGGTAATCTTCTTTCCATTTAGTATTTCCTTCATTCTTGATTATATGTGCATATTGTTGAAGTGGGTGATAAAATATCCTACATTGGAAAAATATAAAGTGAAATGGCTACATATAATGGTGCAAGTTAAATCCTACTAACAAGGTTTACCTTGTTAGTAATTCACATCAATAAAAGAAATTCAACACATATAAACTCAAGTCAAGCTTAAAATAGTAAACATTTGTTCTTAGAATGCATTGATATTTTTCTGAGTAATAACTTTCAATCTGTTTACTTATTTTCCCTATTCCAGTTAATGATATGTAGTTGTTAATCCATCATTTTATCAATCCTAAGTTTGAACTCTGAACTGTTAGTGTTACACACATGGTATAAACATTGTTAGTTTTACTTTGACAGCTCTGCTGCTCTTTCTTGCCTCTATTTTCCAAACATGATTCTTTCCTGATTGATTGTCTGTTAGTTTGCTTTGTGAGTCAGTTTCATCTTTATTGAAATTGCAGTTACTTTGTCTCGGTGTAGGTTGATGCTCCCATTATTTGGTCTAAGACTTGCCTGCAAGTTGGGACTGGCCTCTTGGAGATGTACTTTCTCCTATGTCAGAAGTGCTCAGCTTCAAATTCGTAGGTAAAGAAAGTAGGTTTGAACTTTGCTAACTGATGCTTTATATGCAAGAAGTATCTGTAGAAGATATTATTAACGATTAGTTAAAATTGTTGTTTATGGTATAAAATCATTGCTACTTCTTGTATCGCTTGGTTCAGGTCCAATGTGATGTTTACATGTAATTTTATATCTTCAGTATTAAGTCTCGACTACAGAGAACTTTGCGCGGTTCTTCTGATGATATTGGCTGGTTGCAACGCACTCCTGGAATGCCTCCCGTGGAGGACGGCACACCAAGATTCTTAGAAATTCTTGCCAGCATAAGGTACAGAAGCCCTAGTTTTTATGTACCACAGCTTGAAGGCACAACTGTTGATAAATTTTACTAAGACTGAATATAAAGGTATTATATTGGTACGTTCCTTGTCAAAGACTACCTCTTAATTAATGTATCAGGAATTAATATGATATCATTTTGGATCCTTGCTATATTGTTGTCTGGCTCTTTTACAGTGAATGCTCTGTCCACTTGACTTGAGTGTTTATTACTTCACTGTTCACGTTCTTACTACCATTGTTCCGAATATCAGATTCTCAAAATGTTATTGGTGGTTTATATCATTCTGATTCTAATTTCTTTTATTATATTATGTTCTGTCATTCAGGAACGGGGAGCACTCTCTGCCTGACTCATTTGTTTATCTACTAATTCCTGGTATTGCTGTGACCTTAATTTTAATTTCTTAATTTGTTTATTGTTAATAACCTACAGTTACATTGGCTGAGTCACTTTGTTATTTGAATTGTATTTTTGCAGGACTTTTTAGTAATCATGGCCCCTTATATTTTGTGGAGACCAAGAGATTCTTTTCAAAGATGGGACTAGCTTGCCATATCGCTAAAATTCACAGTGAGGTAGAGCTGATTATTTGGAAAAAGTTGTATTATGGTGAAGCTTCAATGTCTCCTTTCCTGGTGTTTGAGTGTTTGACTAACATTTTGGTGACACCAACTCTGTCAGCTTCCTTTCGCCAGCATAACCCAATTGTTTCTGCTTGCTGTTCTTTGTTCCATGCGCTGCCACAATGATCATCAATTTCATGGTCAATCTCAAAAAAAAAAAAAAAAAAAAAAAAAATTGAAAAAAAAAATGTCAAATGTCACTAGCCCTGAACCCATTATTTAACAATTGCATAACCATAACTACTTTAATACCTAGTCGTTAGCTTCAACATTGAGCCGGATAACATATAAATACCCTTAAGAAAACAAATCTATTGAATTTTATGGTTAAAATCATTTTACGTAAAACACATGTATCTTTCATGCAATAAGGTACATGTCTGCGTCTTTTCCCCCTTATTCTATTTACATTGTAATGGAGAAAAGAGACGGGCCATAGTCATCAACACAAAAAAAGTGTGGACATGGCTTGAAATAGACAACAGTAGTGTGATTTCAAAATGGTTTCGTTCGAAAACATACATCGATCAATAAAGACTTGCGTTGTTGCATTAGCTAGCTTTCTATTCACAATACTGAGGGAAACAACTAATT
>JAYMSZ010001301.1:0-14785 GCA_036897665.1 Pelargonium citronellum | reverse complement strand
GATTATAGAAACATTAGTCATATCATCGCAACTTGTGAATGAGCAAGAGTAAGCAATCAGATCCAAATCAAAACACAAACACAACGAACGAAAACCAGGCTATTGTATATACTTTATGTATTCAAGTCAAAATTCTAATATCTACAAACATTTAGACTTTTGGTAGTGAATGAAAAATGAGTAAATTGAGTGGAAATTACAAATATTTCATGGTATAGGTGAAAAAAAATGCAAGTATCTCACAATCAGTCACTTGAAACCATTATTTTAAACAAAAGTTCATAAGTTATGTTCTAATAATTCAAGTATATGTATATTTCATTTTTACATACAGGATCTAGACGTCAACACAAAACAAAGAACGATTTGATTAAAGATCCAACAGCTGAACGCAAAAGAATATCAGATGATTATAGATAGAAACATTAGTCAGATCATCGCAACTTGTGAATGAGCAAGAGTAAGCAATCAGATCCAAATCAAAACACAAACACAACGAACAGAAACCAGACTATTGTAGATACTATACGTATTCAAGTCAAAATTCTAATATCTACAAACATTTAGGCTTTTGATTTGGTAGTGAATGAAAAATGAGTAAATTGAGTGGAAATTACAAATATCACATGGTTTAGGTAAAAAAAAACATGCCAGTATCTCATAGTCAGTCACTTGAAACCATAAACTTAAACAAAACTTCACAAGCTATGATCGATTACTTCAAGTATATGTATATTTCATCTTTACATAATCTAGACGTCAACACAAAACAAGAACGATTTGATTTAAGATCCAACAACTGAACGCAAAAGAAAATCAGATCATTATAGAAACATAAGTCAGATCATAGCAACTTGTGAATAAGCAAGAGTAAGCAACCAGATCCAAATCAAAACACAAACACAACGAACGAAATCCAGACTATTGTAGATACTATACATATTCAAGTCAAAACTCTAATATCTACAAACGTTTAGACTTTTGATTTGGTAGTGAATGAAAAATGAGCAAAATGAGTGGAAATTACAAATATCTCATGGTATAGGTAAAAAAACATGCCAGTATCTCAGAATCAGTCACTTGAAACCATAATTTTAAACAAAACTTCACAAGCTATGTTCGATTACTTAAAATATATGTATATTTCATCTTTGCATAATCTAGACGTCAACACAAAACAAGAACGATTTGATTTAAGATCCAACAGCTGAACGCAAACGAATATCAGATCATTATAGAAACATTAGTCAGATCATCGCAACTTGTGAATAAACAAGAGTAAGCAACCAGATCCAAATCAAAACACAAACACAACGAACGAAAACCAGACTTAACGATCTACACAGAACCAGAAGCCGAAACCCTAGATCCGAACTCAAATATGCGAAAAACACAACGAAACGGAACGAATTGCAGGACGAGAATCGAGAGATCAAAAATTGCGAAGCGGAGGATGAAGATTTGGAAGCGTACCTTGACGAAATCGCGAGGAGGAACACCAAGAACATAGTGGATAAGCTTCTGCTGCGAGTGGAGATAAAAGCTGATCCTTTATCCTAATGTAGTTATTGTTTCAATTTTTGCACAAGAATTTCCCGCCCAATTGACCATATCAGGTAAAATTAGAAAATCGCATTTTTGCGACGGAATTTTCAATTTTCTATATATATATTTTTTTTTTTGCGAATTTCTAATTCTGTTGCAAATAATAAAATTTCAAGTAGTTACATAAAATCACCATTCCCACCAAAAAATTAGAGCCGACAATTTGGACCGAACTTGACCCGACTAACATTTAATTCTATAATGTCATTTCTTGTCACGTAAAATACACACTTCAACACTTTTTTGTGTGTGTACAAATTGGTACTCAACCCGAAGTCTGGTTTGTCAATTCTACTTCACATCACATTTGACCTTCACTAACATATAAAGTCATATCACTTTCTACACATATTTTGTGAGTGTTAATATGCCTCAATCCTAAGGAAACGTAAGAGAACTTTTTCCTATTTTTGCTCACTTTGTGAATTCGTTTCTCTTTTTCATGTTTATACTTTCTTATCAGATCCCGACTTGATTGTCACATAAAACATGATCATGATCATCCCGACCAAGTTGTTTGGTTACCCGCTATCAAGCAACTATAACCTACTTAATCATGTTATCTTTGCATGATCAAGTTTTTGGTTTGTGTCTATAAAAACAAAAATATTATGGTTTTAGTAATTTGAAAGCGAGTAACCAAGAAAATTAACATGATCATGTAAAGATGATCGAATGCTTTCGTGAGAAAATAACGCAACAATCTGTATAAGAAGTTAATTATATTACTCAATGATCCTTGAAAGCAATGGAAGGTAGCGAAAAGATAAGCAAATTGTTTGTTGCTATGCTTGTAATAGTTTTGTTTGGATACTCAAATACCATTGTCCATGGGGATGTTCGAGTTAGGATTTTGAACCTTATGAATACTGAGGACCCGATGACAATTCATTGTCGTTCAAGGGACGATGATTTGGGCAATCTCGTTGTCCGACGAGGGCACGAGATTGTGTGGACTTTTGGTATCAATTTTTGGGGTACAACTTTGTTTTATTGTGATGTGCAATGGGATGGCCAAAATTGGCACCATTTTGATGCATATTCTTATAGGAGGGACAATGGTAGGTGTCACTTGGAGTGTATGTGGATAATTGTTAGGAATGGGACTTTGTATGTTCACAATCAATTGACTGAAGAATGGGATTTGGTTCCTTTTCAAGACCATTGAGGAGGAATTTTTTTGGTAATTTTTGTGGTGGTTCATGTCGTCGTCGTTGTAAATGATAAATTCATTTTACAATTCTATTAATGATGTATGTGTTGCAATCAATCTTAATAATTTGGACCCGAATCTGCAAGTATTCGACACCCGGCCATACTTTTATCCAATCCTAACTCAACTTGAAATTGTTGAGTCAGGTTAGGGTCTGTAAACCCACAAAATTCAGTGTATTTTATGTCTAAACCTCGAAATACTATCTAACCCTAACCCGATCAACCCGAAACTTTTTTGAGATCGGGTTAGAGTTATGGTTCAACAACCCAAACCAGGCCCTAAATTTGTCCGCTCTAGCTACAATGAAATACTATTCAATCTAAAATAAATGTTTGGTTTCTTCTAGGGGCCGTTCGTTTATTGAAAAAAAAAAAAAAACTCTGAACTATTAACACTTTTAAATGGTCAAGAATTCAAATATTAAAAAATATGCATATTTTGCGTACTTTGTTTCTTTCGTTTTGGAAAATCTTTCATATTTTGCATTCTTAACTATCTATTTTGATACGAATTGGTTTCCAGTTTGATATTACTCTAAACTGACCACTTAACCATATTATTTTGTTTATTAAAAAAAACTATATTATTTTGTTTTGAGTTAGTTCAATTCGTAATAGTGTCATCAAATTAAACGGACTCAACAAAAACTTGTCTAATTTTTATGTTTGTCTAGGAAACTATGGAACACTTGAGTTATCTAAATTTACAAATAGAGTCATTTTTGGAACAAAATCGTATAATCAAGGGACGCGGTCACCATGTTAATTCGTCGTTCAATTATACAATTTTGTTCTAAATCGGTCACATTAGTAAAATTTGTTAACTTAAGCATTGTGTGGTCGCTACGTGAATTAAAACTGTTCTAAAAAAATTATCCATCAATTTAGTTTGACGGCATTGGTACGGATTAGTCAAATTTGAAACAAAATACGAGTAGTATTGTTTGAGG
Organism: Pelargonium citronellum; assembly: GCA_036897665.1. NCBI lineage: Eukaryota > Viridiplantae > Streptophyta > Magnoliopsida > Geraniales > Geraniaceae > Pelargonium > Pelargonium citronellum. The sequence goes on along the minus strand of JAYMSZ010001301.1, from coordinate 11,015 downwards.
TCAAATTAGAACAATATCTATAGCCTAGGGAGCAAACTGAAACAAATATTAGGTACCATTTTAAAAAGGAGAAAAGTTGAGGGGCCAAAGTTAAATATTTTCATGTCATCTTTGCATGATCAAGTTTATGAAGTGAGAAACCAAGAAAACATGCTCACACAAAGAAGATGGAAGAGAAGTAGTTGGTCACACACATTTGCTTTTGTATAAGAAGTGAACTTTATATTTCATAGGATCTTTGAAAGAAATGGAATGTAACAAAATGAGAAGCAAATTGATGGTTGTGGCGCGTATACTCAAATTCCGTATTTCAAAATATTGGAGTGAGAATTTTGAACTGTATGGATTCAGAGAACCCAATGAATATTCATTGTCAATCACGAGACGATGATTTGGGCAATCTCGTTGTGCGACGAGGGAACGAGATTGTATGGACATTTAGTGCCAATATATGGGGCACAACTTTGTTTTATTGTGATGTGCAATGGGATGGCAAAAATTGGCACCATTTTGATGCCTATTCTTATAGGAGGGACCATAATAGGTGTTACTCGGAGTGTGTGGAGAATTATTGGGAATGGGACTTTGTATGTTCATAATCAAATGACTCAACAATGGGAATTGAATCTTTTTCAGGATCATTGAGGTTTTTTTGTTTTTGTTTTTTTTTAATATGTAGGTGGTGTTGTTGTAAATGATCATCAAGACATTGCTTTATATTGTTTTTGTTGTTCCAACTTAACCTAAAATTTCGAGTTCGAGTCTCAGGAAACTACGATGAAATGTGGTAGGGAGAACTTTGTCGTCCTTGTGGTCTTATCTGGCTCGAATGCGGATTAGTGTGAGTGTGGTATGGCTTAAAGGTGTTGCCCACTTCAAAAATCTCATGGATAAAGGAAAAGAAAGAAGTACTTCTTAAAAAACGTTTTTATTTAACGTCGTTTGCTTGAACGATGACCTCTTAAAAAGGAGATGGATCTACTCAAATAGAACTCAATCTATTGGTTCCAACTTTCTTGCGGAAGAAACTCCAACTATTCGATTTACTACATTTCATTAGACCATCAGAGCCCATGACATGAAGACCTTATCACCCTTCAACCTTGATTCATTTGTACAGTTGCAATCGATTTTTCGTTCTTTTATTTTTTTTCCACTATTTTATTTGTTTTGTCTTGAGGTTTTTGACACTATAACCGTCATGCATTTCTATGGTCGTGATTCTAATTCAATACTACTAAAAGAAAAGGTCCAACAATAATATATCGAGTGAACTGATTGCACCAGCTTGAATGACTCTCGCATGTAAAAACTTGAAGTGTCCATTAAAATTATGTCCAACATGCTATGCTACAAATGATGTTTGAAAAGTGACCATTCAAATTATGTCCAACATGCTACAAATGATGTTTGAAAACAAGAACTCATGTTTCCAATAGCTCAATCAAGCTCTTCAAAGGGACACCACTAATTTTTTGCCAAAAGAAAAAGAAAAATACATACACTCTACATTTCCAAACCTATTGTTCCTCCCAAAATTTTCCATGTTTCGCGCCGCAGCAAAATATACATCGGGTTCCTGGTGGGTTCGTGTTCGTTCTCTAAACCATTACCGAAAGATCTCAAAGTGTCATTTCATGCATCAAACTGCAATGGTTGTTACCAGGTTGTCTGAAGATACAACTGCCTCCAAAAACATTGCATCTCTTTCCACCTTAAACTACAATGTGCACAAGTTCCTCGGGATCGAGAGCAAAATTTATCCGTTTCGGGCTAATGTACAACAAGAACCAACTTTTTACCCTTCGTCATACAATGATGCCGAGCCCCAATTCATCCTCAATTTCGTCGCCATCTTCAAACAACTTCAGAAACCGAGCCTGTTCTTGCTGCCTCTTTTTCTTTTGCCAGTCCCGTATACTTTTTACGACTGCAACTATGATTGAAGTTATAGCCAACACGCAGATAACGACGACTACAACTAGAATTGCAGTGTGAATTTTCTTTCGGTGTTCTTCTTCTCCATCGTTGTTGTCATCATCTTCAGTGGTGTCTTGCTTTGGAGCTGCAACGCAACAAACAAAATCAGAGCTGCGATCTTAAATTTTAAGTCAAATCCAATGTTTGGATGCACAAAGAATTTGGATCTAACTCAAATCTAATAGGATTCAGACCATGCATACAATATGTGCTTTCAAACCACAAATCTTACAACATTATATGGTTTTCCAAACATTTTACTTGTATTTGAAATACTCCCGCCGTCTCAAAATAATTGTCCACAAACTCTAAAGATTTTACTATTTCCGCCCCCAAATATATTTCATGTTTAACTTGCATTTTTGTCCCAAAATAAGTATTTTTTTATGAAGTTACCTATGCATGAATTATCAATAGTTAGTATGCAGTTTGTTACAATACGTACACGTGCATGAGAATAGAGGATAACTTCTCCTTAATTTTTCTTAAAATGAAAAACATAACACTTATTTTGGGACGGAGGGAGTCCCACAACATACGTGTCCACAATATCCGTAAGATAATTTGGTTATATCCTCTCGAGTTTGTGACAACAATAGCACAAGGGGTACTAGCCAAGTCATCTTAATTTTCACACACACACACAAAAAAGGACAGTGGACAAATTACCTCGGGACTGAGGGAATGCATGTCAAATCCCGAATTTCAAATCAAATTCAAGAATCCAAACGCATCCTTAGTGTATTCACGGGGAATGCGTATGAATGTATGACAAAATGAATCGGATGAAGCAATAAAGAAACTAATGTCAATTCATAGAGAATGGTAGATGTTTCCAATAAACCCTAAATAGCCTATTGATATGTGAAGTGAGGAGATAATGTACAAACATGAAGCTCACATTAAGATACTCACCGGCTTCTTCACCGGCACCAAGAGACGAGCACTCTGGACATAAAAAAGTTGCAACGAATTGATTTTGCTTCCCATAAGTGCTCTTCCCATCCGGAGGCGTAAAATTAGAAGGACAGAACATCCATTCATCAAATGGATCTTCTTCCCTATTGGAATCCAACTCATACAATCCGCATTGCTTACACTTTTGACTTGAAAGCTCTGTCAGCGGCTGAAAATATCATGATTATAAAGTAAAGCTTTTGAGCTAATACTCCAATATGCTATAAAAATGTTACATATCAGAAAAAGGAGGCAAATATCTCTCGCTCAACCTCCATTACGCAATGTATTCTTCTAATAGGCTAATTCACTTGTTGGTCACAAAATCCATCGACTCTCACATGTACAGAGCAAATCTAGTTCTCACATGTTGGAATCAACGGCACAATATTGTGAGCAAAGGGAATGCTATGTTGGAAATAAGCAAAAGATGAATCTTCCTCTAGTAAATGCAACCTTGCGTAAAATTCATATCTTCCTATACCAAGCAAATCTAGTCCTCACTAATTGAAACCAACGACACAATGTGAGCAAAGGGATTGCAATGTTGGATATAACCAAAAGATGAATCTTCCTTTACTACACGAGACCTTGCATAAATTAAAATCTTCCTATACCAGGCATATCTAGTTCTCACAATGCAATATTGGATTTAAGCAAAAGATGAATCTTCCTCTACTAAATGAGACTCTTGCGCAAGTTAAAATCTTCCTATGCCAAGCAAATCTATTTCTCACTTATTTGAACCAACGACACAATATCAGCGAAGGGAATGCTATGTTGGATATAACCAAAAGGTAGTTCTCACTTATTGGAACCAACGACACAATGTGAGCAAAGGGAACGCTACGTTTGATATAAGCAAAAGATTAATCTTCCTTTACTAAATAAGACTCTTGCGTAAATAAAAAAATTTCTCATTTGTTTGAAGTAGTTAAATAAGCTAAGGATAAACACAATGCTTCGAAAATACAATTCATGAAGAATGTGTGAGCGAGACAGTTATCATCAATATAACAAGATAGGACACGACCAAAGATACAGCCACTTGACACACTCTTAAGAGATGCTTTGGCGGAATATTAACTAAAAAGTATCCGTTAACTGCACATATAAATGTGTAACATAGTTAATTCACTTCTCGCTCTCAAAATTTATCGACTCTCACATGTACCAACAAATCTAGTTCTCACTTATTGGAACCAGAGACACAATGTGAGGAAAAGGAATGCTACGTTTGGTACAAGGAAAAGATGAATCTTCCTCTACTAAATGATACTCTTTCGTAAATGAAAAGTTTCTCATCTATTTGAAGTAGTTAAATAAGCTAAGGAAAAACACAATGCTGCGAGAATACAGTTCATGAATATGTGTACGACACAATTATCAATAGCAGTTACGTATAGAACACGACCAAACATACAACCACTTGACACACTCATAGAGATGCATCTTGGAGGAATATTAACTAAAATGTATCCGTTAACTGCACATATCAACGTGTGCACATTAACACCTATGAATTAGAGAACAACAAAGAGGAGATTTATGAACCTGCCAAGATTCATTGCCCTTGAAAGTATACAAGGCTTCTGCTTTCGTGACATCCTTCAACTCAGTCTTGTTCTCATTTTTACATTTGAAGTACACTGTTGGAGAGACTAAGAACTCGCGGGTATTATATATTTTGATAGAGTCAAGGGTAACAACAGCTGACATTATTAATCCTGCAGAACAGACATCAACCCGAAATAAGAGGAGCCCGAAACAAAAACAAAAATCACGGGGACAAACCAATTATATTAGCCAAAAAGAATAATCCAATCCAAAAACATATGATTGATGTTCTGATACTTTTTAGGTAGCGTTTGGAATAAGCTACCTTAGTTGCTAGAACAATATTCATTCGGTGAATGTAAAATTGGGAAATAAGAAAGACAAAATCAAGCTCAGCTAAGAGTTGAAGTAGCCTCAAAAACTAAAATCATGTGCACAACTCAATCATATTAGCTAAAAACTTCAAAATAATCCAATTCAATCACAAATGTTCTTACCATTTTTGATATTTTTAATACCTTTAGTTACTAGAATTCAGTTCATATGCTGGTTGCTAAATTCAGAATTAACAAGAACTTGATTCATTTACAATTGAAATTTAACATGAATAAAAACTAAATCAAATCCAAAAATCCAAATATAGGATTTCCATGTGTGTTTTTCGTTAGCATTTAAATTAGAGCTAACAATGTGGACCCGAAACTGCGGGTATCCCAAACCCGACTCGCATTTTTGCAGGTTGGGATCGCATAAAATGGAGCGACTAATTTTTTCGGGTAAGACCGGGTTAGATTAATGCTGCAAAAGAAAAAAAAAATCTCAGGTTGGACAGAACCATATAAACCTCTACATTTTACACATAAAACCAGCAACATACCTCTTTAGGGCCTGGACTTTTCAATGCAGAATTTGAATTATCAGCTCTAAAAATTTAAATTAAACCCTAACCTCTTCAAAATTTGTTTTTTTCATAGATTCTCATCCACTACAAATCCTAAATTCCAACAAAAATAATCCAATTCATATCAATGTGGGAACTGGCAATTTGAACCAAACCTTACCCAAAATTTTGCTAAATTTGGGCCACATGACCCGAACAATTTTCATAATACCGAAGAAATTGTGGGTCATGTCAGTCAAACCCGCACATGTTACATACCCAAAACCTGAACGAACCTGTTTTCGTCTCGGGTTAGGATTATGCCTTTAGAATCGAACCTCACCCAAAACCTGAATTGTCAGCTTGTGGGCAGTTCAAATAGAGCTGGCATGATTCATGTTGTGACATGACACATGACACGAAGTTTACCGTGTTTAGACTCACACATTTTGTAACCGTATTGTGTCGTGTCGTGTTTGTGTTGTGCCGACTAATTAATATTGTTGTGACACGTACTGACACGCCCAACACACTTAAGATTATAATTGTAAATTAATACTAATAACTTGTCATTGTGTCAATCGTGTTAATTCTAATGTTGTGTCAATCAAGTTGGCTCTACCATGTAGAATGTATTCATGTTAACACGATCAATTTAGTTATTGTGTTCATGTTCATAGACACATCATAACAAACCAGCACGAACTGCCAGCTCTAAATTCAAATTCCACAATCTAAAAGCTAAATTTGAATCCGGAAAAGGTCAAAACAAGCTCCAAAGCCTCTGTTTGTTTCCCTTGAAAGTAACATACCTGGAAAGCAGCTGAAGGAAATAAACCCGACAAGAAAAGAAGAGAAAAGTCTAGAATGTAAGGAGCAACACCAAATCGACATTGCGAAATTGCTTCAATTTTAGCCTGTAACGATGTGTATCTCGAAACAGAGTATCAAAAACGGAGCAGCGATTGGGGTTGCCGGCGGTAGAAGTGCGCCCTACGCACCTCTGAGGAGCTACCGGTCGGTTCGTCACTTTTTGTTACCTTCCGAATTCACAAAGAGCGACGCACCGAGACACCCGGGGAGGTTTGACCGATTCGCGCGCTCCGCGGTTTTTGGGCTGCTGAGGACTCTATGCTGCGCGTGTGGCGCAATGAGCACCGCAGGCTAGGATTTTGACACGTCGTGATTGGTCGTTTGGTTTTCTTGGGAGTGTCTACGTGGCGAGATCGTGACGGTGAAGAGGTTTCGTTGAAACGGACACTATGGTCGTTGAGGATAGGCATATGTTTTTTTTTTTAAATCTAATTAACGTTGTAATAATTAGATAAATTTATTATAAATTGGATAATGGAAAGAATTTCAATGTGTTCAATTGTGTTAGAAAATAGGATACAATCCGTCTATAATTGGTTTAACAAAACACTAGCAAAATGACTCGTGCGTTGCACGGGTATTTAAATATTTAAAGATAATAAAAATAGCAATAAGCATGTGCTTACAAACATATTATAAAAAGTATGTATATAATTATTTTTATTATAGACTAATGTTATTAATAAGATAATTATGTTACTCAAGTAAAAACATACGAACTTACAACATTTGTGGATTAATTTTATTAATGTTGTGAATGGTGATTAATTATAAGGGAGTGAATGTGAAATGAAAAGACAAAATCAAATAAAGAGTTAATTATATCTTTAATATAATAGTATTATTTGATGGTATTGACTACATGTAACAATCCAAAAGTAAAGGGTATTAATATGTGGACGTTATATTCATAATTATTAATATTGTAATGAATGTAATTAGTTGATGAAATAACTATAGCAAAAATTGAAGAGGTTGTTTGCTAAACTTTTGAATTTATCTTCAATGTTGGGAAATTATCATCATACCTATAATTATTATTGTTTTTTGGATTTTTTTTGTTTGTAAAGTCTAGTCATTTCTAGGATCCAATGCCCCTTAAAACACCCAACATATTGAGTTTTTGTTTCCATTAAACCGTTAAAATATCAGTTGAGCTACATAGCCTCATTACCATTTTTTTTAGAGAGAACAACTTCTTTACCACTTTCTTCATTATTTGTAGCAAATACAAATTATATATAATAAAATAATTGTTTTAAAAATATGTATTACAAAATAGAATTATTAAACAACTTTTTTACCTTGAAATGTTAGAATCTTCACAATTTATTCTACTATTACTTATTATTTTTATAATAAACTAAATTCAAATTAGTAAAAAAAACAAATTTGAATAATATTATAAGAAAATTTGAATAATATATTTAAACTCATGAGAGATCTAACGATACTGACAAAAAAACACATCATATTTTAAATTTACAACAACAATATACTCAATGTAAATAAGTTATCTCATTGTGTAATTATTCTAATTCTTGTAATTAGTTTGTTTTCTTCCTCTTAGCCCAAATTATGGTCGTCATTATTGATGTACACTTTACATTCATTCATACATATTGTAATTCCTTGAAAAATGTTCAACGTTTCATATTAATTTTCATGAAATTACAATTCTCAAATTGTTGATCTTCTTGTTTAGTTGGATTCTTAGAGAATTTTTTTTTTTGCCTTCTATCACTAAAACAACGTATGTCATTATGCCTCAACGAATATCTCGTTCGAATGGGAGGTAACTCTCAACCTTTATTGTTTGCTTTATAAGAAAAATGAGAAACTAAAAACAAAATTAAGAAATTTTATAATTCAAACGTGATTTTATATGCACTTTGTTTTTGTTACTCCAAAAGTAAATTCCCCTTGTATTTCTTTTTTAAGAAAATGCATATCATTGTGAGTTTGTGAGACTTGTTTGTGTGTAAGTATTTTAAGATCAGATAAGAGCTTACAATTATAATATGGAGCCCAACAATTATTTCATTAAAAATGTTTTGAGTAGTGTCATCAAAGAAATGCATAAAGTAAAAGAAGAAGAGAAAATTAATATATTATTAATCACCGTATCAAATACATAGTTTTCTTGTTGTGATGTTGACTATTTTTTTCGGGTCAACATTCGTAATCGTAATCTTGATGATAGATGTTTCAATGGCTTCCATAGAGGGTATACAATAAATATTTTGCAAGTTCGAGCAACAACCAATATGGTAAGTAATAATGACTTATGAGTTTAGAATCTTCTTTTTCAGTGATCTTCGGAGGTGTGTTGAGAGTTTCAAAGCATATGAATCCTTCAAAACAATCTTTTATGGTCAACCGTTTGAGTATTTTGGTTGCATGTGATGTTCCTGCATTTGTTAAGATCTTATTACAAAAACCATATATACATCTTATTAAAAAAAAATGCATCGTTGTTATTGTAAGTATGAGAATGAACTACACATCTATCTCATCTATTATGTTTTACCAATGTAGGAATATAATTAAGAAACAAATAAAAGTGGAAGAAATTACCTTTTCAAAAGTGTTTCTTGGAATTCTTGCAATTTTGATGAAATCTTACCTCTGTTATTGAGACATTTCTCAAAAACATTGCTCATACACTCACTATTGGCTCTCACACACTCCTTAGCAGTTCGCTTCATGCTCTTAACATGTCCTCCCAAGTCCAACCACTCTGTGAACGGTACAACGTCGGACAACAAAAATGTCCCGGTGAGCTTCATGAACTCATGGACGGCACTCAAAAACCGCCTCGTCTCCACATTTTTCGTGTCACCGCTCTCGTACCTCTTCCCCGCAATCATTTGCAACATAACATTCAACGTCAAACGAGAGAACCACTCGCTCATGTCCACCTGGGCGGGGCCGGTTCTACAGAGCGAAAACAAGTGTTCGATGTAAGTGTTGAGCTCGGAAGAGTGCACGGGCTTGAGTTGCTCTAGCCGAGTGTTGGACAGAAGCTCTTGGGTGCTAATCCGGCGCATGTTGCGCCAATACGGTCCGTAAGAGGTTAGGCCGAAACCGGCGTCGTTGTAGCCCAAGTATTTTGAAGCTGCCGTGCATGGACGGCTAAGGAAATTTTGGTCATTTGTGCTGAGGAACTTTTTGACCTCCTCCCAGCTGCTGACTATAATGGCACTCCGTGTACCGAGTTTTAGGGTGAAAATCGGACTGTATTTATTCGCCATATTTGCGAGAACCTGGTGGCACGGGACATGGGTGGCTAGAACGTGGAGATGACCAATCAATGGTCGTGCACCACTTGGTTCCGGGAAGCCATTGCAATGAGCTCTTTTTCTCATCCATGGCTTAATATTAATGTAGGTGTAGAGTTTTGCTATTAGCAACAAAACTAAAGGTAAAAGACTTGCAATCACTTGGTGAAGAGAAAGTGCCTCCACTTGTGAGTATTTGCATTGGGAAGGTACGGTTGCTATGATCATATATAGAAATTTATGTTGACAAATTAAAATAGGTGAAATAAGAAAGTTAAAATTTTTGTTTGTCAATGCCAAGCCATTACAATTTTGACAAATTTGAGGTTGATGGAAGGTCAGAGTATTAATTAGGGATTATTACATGTCAAGATAGTTGATGATTGTGATATGGCAATTTTCACATAAAATGCTAAATGTTTCTAATTTTGTACAAAATTTAGTGTACAAAGTGATGTAAAAATCTATGTAGCAGATACATATTATATATTTTAATAGTTTGAAATTAAGTTCAACTCTATTTCTGAGCATTAGTTCAGCCAAGTCATTTATGAAATATTTGATGTGTGTTGTGTCTCATTTATTGATACATCTTTTTTATTTATTTTGTTTTAGACCTTATTGAGATAAATGTTTTTAATTTCATTAATTTTGTGACACATTTGTATAAATACTATAAATTATAAATATTTTTCATTCAGGTACTTTAAAATATTTTTCACATCTTATAACTACCCACAATTTAAAATATCACAGATAGTTAAGTTTAGCGGAATATACCTTCTAACTCACATCACACATGACACGTGGCTTAATTATTTCAAAAGTGTCAAAAATATCATTTGAATTTTTATTTATTTATTTTCATTGTTCATGATTTCTAGAGTATGTTCACGGTGTTCTTGATTTTCAAGAAGTGTTAATGGTTTTTTTTTCCTTACCTAATGAACATGTTTTTGGAATAAGTTTCTTTTACTAAGTTGCTGATTTTAACTTTAGATGAGAAAAGTAACAAATGGTAGAAGAAGAAATGTAGAAAATAAAATAAAATAAATATTTAAATTGGTACCAAGACATTCCTTGACCCCCTCCCAGCTACTGACTATAAGAGCACGCTGTGTACCAAGTTTTATGGTAAAAATTGGACCGTATTTATCGGCCATATCCCCGAGGTGGAGATGACCTATTATTGGTCGTGAACCGCTCGCTTCCGGGATGCCCATGCTATGAGCTCTTGTTCTCCTCCATGGCTTGGAGGTGTACACTAGTACTAGTAGCACCAAAACCAAAGCTAAAAGACTTGCAATCACTTGGAGAGGGCAGAGATGAATTTTTGCATTGAGAAGGGATGGGTTGTTTGATGATAAATAGAAATTAAGTAATGCTATATGTCCCAACTATTGTACACATTTTTTTTTGTACAAAGTGATGTGTCATTTAACTAGGTATGACACATAATTATTTTTTATGATGACTTGGACGAATCA